>CAIGRB010147515.1:0-22712 GCA_903798255.1 Fraxinus quadrangulata
AAAACCCTAGGTTTGTATAGTATAATATGATAGACATAACTGAACCAACAATTTATTCATCTTGAGTTGCTCATCTTCAGATTTTGGACACTGTTGACAATTTATTTTTTATTTTATCTCTTCTAATCTCAATTCCTAAGATTCTTATTGCAGACCCTAAGTCTTTCATTTCGAATTCAATTTTAACTTTTATTTTATCTTATTTATCTTAGTTACAGCACACCCTACAAGTAACATATCATCAACATATAACGAAAGATAACAAGAATTTGAACTTCCATTATCTTTAAAGTAGAAACATGGATCATACTTACTTCTTTTGAAATCAAGTCCCTTGGTAAAGGTATCAAACCTTATATACAACTGTTTGGGAACTTGTTTCAAACCATACAAAGATTTATGTAAAAGACACACAATTTTCTTTTCCTTTTTGTTCAAACCACTTGGTTGAGTTATATAAATCTTTTCATCCAAGTTCCATTTAAGAAAGCAGTTTTTACATTTAACTATTCTAGTTAAAATTTAAATTGAGTAACAAGAGATAGTCAAACTCTTATGGAAGTGTATTTTACTACATGATAGAATATTTGAGTATAGTTAATTCCTTCCCTTTGGGTAAAACACTTAGCAACTAACGTGGCCTTGAATCTTACACTTCTATCTTTAGATTCACCTTCTTTTATTTTATAAATTCACTTACATTCAATATCCTTTTGTAATTTTGGTTTATTAACTAAGGTCCATGTCTTATTTTTTTCCAATGAAAGCATTTCATCTTTCATGGCTGCAAACTAGAGGCTTGCATCTTTTCCTCCAATAGCCTCTTCATACGAATCATGCTCATTTTCAAAAAATTGAGCACACTAAGTGCAATAACAAAATCTGCTTCATTAATTTTGGATGGTGGTCTAATTTCTCTTCTCACCCTATCTTTAGCAAGATGATAATTTTCTAAAGGATTTTCAGGTGGTTCGAGTTCATTATATTCAAGTTCATGTTCAAAATCAAGATTTAATTCCCGAACACGCTTCACCTCTATCTAATCCTCATTTCCCAGATTTAAATCTGTAGGAAAGAGATCAGTTTCAACATAATTTTGAGTCTGAACATTTTCAGAAACATGATTATCCTTTTTTTTTTTGTACAAAGCATGTGTTTTCATTAAAGACTACATTTCTACTGATAATGACTCTGTACCCACCCTGAACTCTTAGCCAGATTCTGTACCCTTTCACCCTTCACCATATCTTAGAAAATTTCCTTAATGGTTCTAAGTTCTAATTTTCCTTTATTTTGGTGTGCATATGCAGCACAGTCAAATGCTCTCAATTTGGAGTAGTCAATAAGATGACAACCCCAAACATGATTATGAGTATTGTAGTTCAGGGATTTAGTGGACATATATTTATCAAATATGATGCAGTCTTTATAGATTCTCATCAAAATAATTTTGGAAGACTAGAACTGACGAGTGTGCATCTAATCTTTTCTAAAAGAGTCATATTCATTCTTTTAACTAGTCCATTATGTTGAAAAGTGTAGATAACAGTCATATGTCTAAGAATACCATTTTCTTTATAAGAATTATCAAACTTTTCATTGCAAAATTAAAGGCCATTGTTAGTTCTAAGAATTTTAACATTTTTATTGATATGATTTTCAATAAGAGTATTCCAATCCTTAAAGTTTTGACAAGTGTTAGATTTGTCTTTCGATAGGATAACCCACCTTTTCTTAGAAAATCATCAATTATGAAAAGGAAATATTTAAAACCAGGACAAGTACATACAGAGTCCCCAAAGATCAGCATGAAGGTAATCAAGTATTGCTTTAGATTTATGGATACATGTAGCAAAATGAAGTTTCTTTTGTTTACCATAAATGTAATGTTCACAAATGATAGTTTTTCAATCTTTTTAGCACCCAATAGATGTTGTTTCTTTAAAAGATGCAGATTTTTATCATTTATATGTCAAAGCCTTTTGTACCATATTTCAGATTTATCATTTTGTGAAGCTATTGCAGCTAGTGGGTCACCCGCCAAGGATGAAACCTTTAAAACATAAATCCCATTGGTTTTAAGCACTTCAATGATCTCAGTAGAATACTTCTGAAGAGTCAAAATTTCCTTTTTGATGAAGGTCTTATATCCTTCATCATCAAGGATGCTAAGGGAATAAGTTTCTCTTTAAATCAAGAATGTATCTATCTTTTCGAGTGTCAGTACATTTCCACCTTTAAGTTTTAAAATAGTTTTTTCCAATCCCTTTAATTTTGTAGGAGTAATCATTTCTCATAGTTACTTGTACCCCATTAATTTGAAAAAATTCAGTTAAAGTATTTTATGCAGGGTGTTGTGTGAAAAGTATACCCTGAATCAAGAATTCATTTATCTTTAACTGAAAATTGACAAGCTATGTAAGGCTGCAACTTCCTCATAAGTTATTGCAGCTTCATATTTAATTTTATTTGCAATTTTCAATTCCAGAAGTCTTTTAAGTCAATCTTTTATGAAATGTCCAATTTTTCCACAGAAATAGCATTTCTTTCCTTTAGCCTTATTTTTAATCATATTTTGTTTATTTTTACCCCTTTTCAATTTTTTCTTAAATATCTTTTCCGTTTCTAAAACTTTTGTTTGAAAAATTATTATTGTTCCTCTTGAGAAAGTTTTTCCTTTTGCCATAAAAGTGACTCCACTAGAGGAGTTCTTTGACTCAATTTTAAATTCTAGTTCTTTATTTCTCTAGGAGAAAATAATAATATCAACAGTGATTGAAGTTCTTCCATACTCAGCATTTTTCAATTATTTATGCTTTTCCATGTAAAAATGATAATAAGGCTATAGATTGTTGATTATCTGAGAGCGACTCACCAGTATTCGTGAGATCTTGAGACAGTATATTAGACCTGTCCAAGTTCATCTTAAGATCAAAATTGGGATCAAATTAGAATCTAAAAAATTATTTCCACGGATAAACACTTGTGTAAGAGCTTTTGTTTTATAAAGGAACACAGGTTTTATCCACAGTGCTGCATCTGTCTCAATTTTTCCTATTTATCTAATGACATTGCCAGATAGATGCAAATATATATAATTTCAGTTTGTTCAATTCTTTTAGTGTCGGCTATTTCTTTCCCCCCTCCCCCAAGATTCATCAAGGGATTTTGCTCATATTTGTTGCAAGAAAAGGGCGTTCATTTTCTAGCTTCAGAGACTGAAGTCTCCTTTGCCATTCCAAATCTCAACATCAACTTTTGTACTTCCTATCTTAAAACTTCAGTAAAAGAAAAACATAAAATCTTTAAAAGTTTGAAAAGTGAAACATGCATAAGAGGAGGGACTTTTTGGTTTTCAAAAAAGTACAGAGGTTATGCATAATTGTTAATGTATACACACACAGTGTTAATGTGATGATAAATTCACAAATCTATAGATATCACAATGTATGATACAAAAACAAAAATAAAAAATCAGGCATTGTACAAGCAAGTACCTAACATAATCAATGCCTCTAAGATTTTACAAATAGTGAATTTATGTAATCTTGAAGAAGCCAAGGTCTCAGTCTCCTCTGATTCTAGAGTTCCCATGAAACCCTAGACAAAGGAAGACCAAAGAAGGCTTCCTTCAAGAGATCCTAGAAATTTACCAAAAAGAAGGATTGTATATAGTAGAGGCTAAGAAATCGTTACCAGTTGATTAGAAAGATCATAAGTTGTAAAACAAAGAAAACCAGAAAATTGTTTTACTTCCATTGCGAACCAAGATTAAACCCTTATAAGTACAAATCTATGAAAATCTAGGGATTAACCTCCAAAAACAAGAAGAAAAACCAGATCGAAGGATTTTTACTTTGATAGAACGCTCTGATACCATTGTTGGTATTTTATCCCAAAAATATAAACGAAAACTTCAATCAAATACAATTAACACCGAGATTTTTTTCCCTAAGACCCGAATATTCAACCAAATGGCCTACTCACCACATTGCGCATCCACAAAAGTGGTTATCGCTCTAGATCCACTAGAATCACCAAAGAAGTTCAATACAAGAATCAAGACAGGACAATTCGAAAATACCCTAAGACCACTTAAAATCTCTCACTAATTTTCTCTCAAATGTTATACCAAGTAACCACTGGTTAATGCTTACCAAAGAACCTCGCACACTCCATATTATAGAGATCACCAAGAAATCTACAATTATGAAGGATTTACGGAAGAAAACCTAGAAGATTTTCAGAGAGAAAACTAAAGAAAGCAAAACGAGAGAAAACCCTAGAACCACGTGCAAAATGAAAAGTCTCGAGGCCTTACAAAAGACACAAGCAAATTAACCTCACATCAAAGGCTATCAATCAACCACGTGGCACCATCTCAGCCATTTAAAGTATTTGAACTAAAGTCATGTTTGATAAATGCGAGAGTGCACAATGGGAGGCAACTGGATCAGGCTTGGGTTTCGGGCTTTCAAAGTGCATTGCATCATTGGGCTTTAATTTAGGGTTTAGGTCTATCAAGGTGTTAAGCATGTTCCAACACTCAACAATGGGCTCCTTATTGAATATTGGTGGACCATCATAATCTTCACTTAACATCTCACTCGTCATTGAAGATCGGTGGACCATCATCATCGTCATGTTCCACATTCAAAGATTCTTCCACTTCCAAATTAGCAAGGGCAAAGAGTGTTTTGTCCTAAAATAAAACTTCTGACATTGGATTTAGTAAACACTAACTCATCTCTATCAAGAACAAATCTCGCTCTGATACCAACTGATGTAGGATGTTGGAAGCGTAAAAATAAATAATCAAACATGCTATCGAACTTCCGTTAACTCCAAAGGAACACTGCTACACAATCACCTTCTAGCTTATATTGATTCCTAAGAGTGACAGAAATTTAGACATAAAAATCCCTTTGATTCACCCGCGAATATAAAGAATTTGGACTCGTTGATTTTAAATATCAAATACAGAGTATTTCAAATTTTGGAAAAGTCCAAACTCTATTTCTCTCAATTCAAAAGTAACTTCTTGTCATGATAATTTATAACCCATATTTAAAGAAATAACTAAGTCTAGATAATACAAAAAATTAGGTAATTATTACTAGATGATAATAATGAACAATAAAAATACTAATATTCAAAATTAAATTGAAATAAACGGAATAAAAATCGAAAATTATTTAGTTTTTTGTTTAGTTTTCATTGTTTTCAAAATATATTTTTCCATCTTATTTTTAACATACATTCATCAATAAAATAATATTACACTCAAATTTAAAACATTTCCTTATTTTTGAACAATACAATCTCCATCAAAATATTATTCCAAACAAGCATTTAATAAAAATACTAAGTAAAAGATAATTAAAAACTCAACCTTCATCATTCTCCTTCTATTGATGAATATTTATCCTCAAATCTTGCACTATGTTCTTTGTTCGATCTTCATCCGTTGTTTCGTAGTGGCAATAAAACGCTGGAGGGTAGCACGTTGACTAACAACATTGGACTACAATTTTTCACACGAGTTAACTTTGTCCTTGATTATATAATTCCATCCACATCTTTTCTCCTATGATTTGATCATATTTTTAATGTCCTACAGGTACTGAAGACTGCCCATTGGCAGCTTTTATTTTTAATTTATATTGTTTTATTTGAATGGAACTTAATTTCACGGACTATTGATACAATTTCAATCGACCTGAGGCCTTTCAAATATCATTTTTTAATGTAACTCAAATTGATCCAAATTGAAATGGTATCAAACTTTAAAAAAAAGGGAACAATACATAAATCAGGGTTTTAAGTATCACCATTTCAAAATTAATGATAGATGTTTTAAATTTCAAAAATCAAGTTTTTATTAAAATTTATTTATGTATATGTTTTATTGATAAATATATAAATGTCACAGATCTATGCAATTTGGTCACAGATCTAAAATTTTAAAGTCACGATTCAAAAATTTTATAGGTCATAGTTTGTTCATCGGTCACAAATTAAAAATTTAAAAGTCACAAATTGTTCATCGGTCACAAATCACATAATTTATAAGTCACGCAACTTATTTTATGGTCACAAAACATCAAATTATATGTCACAAATTACTTTTATTGGTCACAAATTAATAAATTTGTAGGTCACACAGTATTTATTGGTACACACCAACCAATTTATTGGTCACAATCAACAAATCATTTATGACCACCATCAACACAACACTACCGTCGTCTCCGCCGCCAACACCAACACCACAGAAACACACCATCATCGCCAACACCAACACCATTGAAACGCACCATTGCCGCCAACACCAACACCAACACCAACATCACCATCACCATCACTTCTCAACAACAAAATCATTGTTTCAAACATTGCAGCCAACGTTTTCACTACCACCACTACACTAAACCGTCAACACCACCACCTTCACTGCGCCGCCGTCGCCTGATCCATCACCAGATCTAACATAATCGTCGCTACCCAAGCACCACCACCACCACAGCCCCCATCCACAACTGAAAACATAGCTAAAACTGTCAACACCAAGACCAAATCGTTACCGTCGCACGCACAACCATCGCCCGCAACCACACCCACATCAACACCGCACAACTCCACTGCACCACTCAAAAAAATGTCCATCGTCGATCTGCAGCACCAACCACTTGTCCATCTTCTTCGGCCCGATCTGCAGCACCAGCAACTTTTCTGTCACCACCCATAGATAAAATATCCATCGCTGCAGCCGCGACATCATCGTGGTGGTCCGACGATTTGAGGGAGAAGAGAGGTGGTGGAGGTGCCTACGGGTGGTGTCGGCAGGGATAGAGAGATAGAGGGGAGAGAAAATAGGCAGGGATAGAGGGGGGAGGGGAAGAAAATGGGTGATCAGTAGGGAGGGAGAGAGAGAGATGGGGGAGAGAAAATGAAATGATTAGAGTTTGATTTAAATAAAAATTAATTTTAAAACAATTAATTAAAACCTGATTTATGTATTCTTAAAGTTGATTCTGTATTTTTTAAAATGGTAACTTTTCTATCGCCACCCATAGATAAAATGTCCATTGCTGCAGCCGCGACATCGTCGTGGTGGTCCGATGATTTGAGGGAGAAGAGAGGTAGTGGTGGTGCCGGCGGGTAGTGTCGACAGGGATAGAGAGGGGAGGAGAGGGAGGAAGGAAATGGGTGATCGGTAGGGGGAGAGAGAAAATGAAATAATTAGGGTTTGATTTAAATAAAAATTAATTTAAAAACGATTAATTAAAACCAGATTTATGTATTATTAAAGTTGATTCTGTATTTTTGAAAATGGTAACTTAAAAACCTGTGTTGGTATAATTTCCTCTTAACAAATTGTTTAAATTCAACGAAAAAAGTCCAATCATTGTGCCCATAAAAAATTGTCCAACAAAAGAATAATTGGGTCCAATTTGAATTGGACTCAAGTCCAAACCAATCAACACAACCAAACCCAAACCAATCCGAGTCTGGTCAGTTTGGATTGAGTTGGGTTTCAACTGTGATTGGATTGGTTTCGGTTTGAATTATTGTCAAACCGAATGATAACGCCCAAAGATTTATGCGGTGTTGTAGTATAGCTTTGGGATGTCGTATCCACAAGGAGATGAAAAAGTTGTTAAATGTTCCAAAATGTTGATCGTTCTCTCCAAATGTATAGAAAATCTCAATGTAGGGAAATTAAGATCAATGCTTGAAATAATGGAATTAAAATCAATGAATTAAGGCAGTGAAACATCGAAATTTCTTCTTTCAGATCAGATAATTTAACATTAATCATTCATTTTTATAGCACGATTAGAGGCTTTCATCTCGGCGCTCTAATCAGATAATTTATTGTTCAAACCAATTAATTTCAAAAGTAATCCTAAGAATTGGATTTTCTTTAACAATTTTTCACAATTATATATTGAAATCAGATTACAAATCGACCCTATACGTATAGTAAAGCAGTAAATAATCATACCAATAAATTACTGAAATTGAAATTCAATAAGTAATTCAATCAACAATGGAAGAAACATGATTAAATTCATGAACAATCTCATAATTATTAAACCAATTTCAAAATAAATTCACAAGAGGGGAAATCTAAATATTGAATTGTTTACTACATGAAAAGTTCAAAATGATGAATGAAAAGTGTTAAAATCACCGAATCTGATTGAGTTCCTCCATTGCTTCACTATGATTTTTAGCCTCCCATGGAGTTCTTGAGCCAAACTTGAGAGAAAATTTTCAGGATATGAATGGTAGACGTTCTCGTCGAGTTTAGGGTTCAGAGGACATGTTAAAAGTTATTTTCATAAGTGGTTGAATCAATTTAGGAAACTGAAAATTCGCGTCAATAGTTACTATCATGCGACCGCATGGTTATAAACCATGCAATTGCATGGTTATGCAGTTTCCAACCTCCCAATTCTCGGTAAAAGAGTGGGCGACCGCATGACTTTGTGGATTCTTTCCGCTGGACAGCTTTCAGTATTTTGACCATAACTTTCTCTACCGATGTCCAATTGAGGTGATTCAAGATGCGTTGGAGAGAAAACTTAAAGGGATACAACTGTTCTTCAGACATCATCTTCTATTTCGATTATCTTATATGTCAAAAATCGGTCTCAATTCAAGGCTTAAAATCGGTGCAAAACTTTTCAACTTGAAAGTTGATATATGATAATGTTTTGACGATATTTCATCCCTTTGACTCATTCCTTCATCTAATTGACCTCTAACACTCTCGAATCTTCATCACAAGGTTAGAAACAAATTTAGAGTATTTGCCCTTTAGTCCCTGAACTTTCACTTTCTTCCATTTTGACCATTTTTCACTTGTTTCTCCTCAATTTCGCTGCATTCATCACTTTGTCCTGCAAAACATGAATTGCATGGAACTAAACTATATTCCAACATATTAATCAACAATTGCTCATGTTTTGACAGTAAAATAAATATGTAAAAATGCATTTATTAGCGTGTGTGTAGGAATGGAAAACGGGTCAANTTCCATTTTGACCATTTTTCACTTGTTTCTCCTCAATTTCGCTGCATTCATCACTTTGTCCTGCAAAACATGAATTGCATAAAATTGAGTTATATTCCAACATATTAATCAACAATTGCTCATGTTTTGACAATAAAATAAATATGTAAAAACGCACTTATCACCGAACATGTTGGGTTGGGTTTGAGTTGAACTCAAAACCAATTCAACTAACCCATGCACAACCCTACTTTAGACTATTATTCGTAGATCTTGACAACAAGCTACTTATCAAATATTAGTGGACTGTTGGAATCTCAAGTTAACTCAATATCCAACTCATCATCGAAGATCGATGGACCATCATAATCGTCATTATCCACATCGAAAGATTCTTCCACTTCCAAATTAAAAGGGACAAAAAGTATTTCGTTCCAAAACAAAGCTTCTGGCATTGGATTTCATGAACACTGAATTGTATCTATCAGGAATGAACCTCACTCTGATACCAATTGATGTAAGATGATGGAAGCATAAAAATAAATAATCGAACATGCTATTGAAGTTCCTTTGACTCCAAAGGAATATCGCCACACGATTGTCTTCTTTTTTTTCTTTTTTTGTTGATTCTTAAGAATACTAGAAATTTAGACATTAAAATCTCTTTAGATTTGCGCACGAATGTAGAGAATTTGGATTCGATGATTTTAAATATCAAAATATCAAAAATTTAAGATATCAAAAAACCCCAAAGTTTATTTTATTTCAATTAAAAAATAACTTCTTGCCATGATTGCTTGCAACCCTTGTTTAAAGAAATAACTAGAATATAGATAATTTGCTACTTTGCCAGATGATTTTACAAGAATCAAATTGTCAGAATGAGTTGGCAAATTGTGACTTGATGGTTGAAAAATGTTTTTTGCTTAACTACCAATGAAATGCTGCCAAGTGTTAATCGACACAATTCTGATAAAATAAATCCAGTAATGTAGCATAACTCTATAAACGGAATAAAAATCATTATTTAATGATAAAATATTAAGTAAGAGATGATTAAAAACTCAATCTTCGTCACTTTTGAAAAGAATCATCACATCTAAAGTTTCTGATAGTCACCCAAATCCTTTCATCGAAATGCCTTTCTACGTGGGGATGATTGAAGATTAACCAGCTAAAGCTGTCTTTCCAAGCCCCATTCCAACTTTAGGAATAACGGAAACAGCTTCACTGCTCAGTTTATTCGATATACTCACTAGTTCCAGCTTATCATTTTGTTTTCCTACCACAATTTCAGAAGCTATGCTGTCAGTTTCCCTGACCGGAGGCAAAGAAGGAGCCAAATCTACAATTATCATCCCCGAATCCATGGCTAGCAGCTTCATCATTGATCAATTTCAGTTATTTATATAACCATATTACTTTGGAATTCTTCGTCAGTATTTACGTTGAAGCATAACCATACCTTAGCCTTCATCTGATTCGGAGTTTACACCATAAGACGTAAATTTCATAGTTGATCTCGTCAAGAACATTATCAACATCATAAGCAAATCTTCAAGTTTCCTGAGCTACAATTTGATGGCCTCATTGAAAAAAGCTTGATCATTACCAGGGATCTTCCTAACATTCTGAAGTCTTTGTATATCAGATAAAAGAGATGGAGAGGAAGAATCCAAACTCAACTCCACACCATGTTTGGCTTCTTTTTTAACTCCTATCGACAGTACAAACTAGTGATCCTTTATACGTAGGCTATCCAGATAACAAACAATTTTAAGATCAATCTCTTTGGAATGGTATCACTAGCGAGAGAATATATACATTCTTTTTATTGTTTTGTACAAACAAAATAAATCTTGTACAACCAAGTGCCAATGTAAATATATTTTTTTATCAGGTAACAGAGAACAAATACCACACATTTGAATCTACATTCTATAGTTCTTCATTATCATCCTTTTCCAGTTCAAGACCCTCTGCTGCCAGAAGCCGGCTAATCACCTTTCTCTTCTCTTCTTCTGCTTTTCTCCTCATTAAATCCCTTTTCTTCAAGACCAGTGTGTGTCGCCTTAAAGTACTGTTGAAATTCTCCATGGATGCCTTCTTTTCTTTTGCCAATATTTTCCTTTCTTCTTCAGGGTCAATCTGAAATTACATTAAATGAACAAACATGATTTGTTAGCATTGTAAAGAGTATACATCGAGATGGTCAGTTATAAAGAATTAATGGTCAACCTGAAATTATAGTGTAGCAAAAAACATCTTGTTGGGGAAGAAGTAAAATTTTTCTTTTTCTACGTATTAACATTCTATCATGCAACATCATATTTTCCTTCAACCAAGTTACTTTCTTTAATTCAACAGAAAAATATAAATAGAGTAAAAATAGATGGATAAACCCGAACTGTATGATTACGGAAGAATATTTAGCCCTCTTTGAGCCCCATTTTTGAGGAAAAATGTATTTTAGAATAGTACTTATTTAATTTAATTTAATTTTTTTTTGGAGAATTGAGTGGTAAAAAAAAATAAGGAAAATTAAGTGTGAAGTTATTTTATGGGAGAATGTGGTTCAAAATTAGTTTTGAAAAATTGAGTTTTTTGAAACAATCGAGCCCAAACAGGGGGCTAATTTCTGAATTAAAGCATATTAAGTTAGAATCTTTTATAATTTATTAACTATTGATGAACTTCACACGTAATATACACCATGGAACGTAAATCCACTAACATCAAGAAAATGACTTGATACCTTAGAACGAGCAAGACGGCGTGCACGAAGATTCAATTCACGCTGCTGCTGTTCAGCCCAAGCTGCAATTGCCATATCACCTCTCTGGTCAAATGCTTTTCGCTTTTTTATAATCCACTCCATCCATGCTTCAGATGCCTGGTAAAGAAAATAGATTAGGACATAAAGTACTATATGAAAATAACGTCAAAATCAAAAGCAGAACACAGGGAACTCAATTCCTTTAAAGGATTTTTGTTGTTGAAAATTACCATAACAAGTACGAGTTGATTGAAATTTCATTTATAATATATGCACATGCAGTTTTCATTCAACAAAAAATTGTATAAGGTTCAATCAACTTGTACTTGTTATGGTACTTTTCAATTAAATTTCATGCAGGCTGATTACTTATTATAATTGCATAACAGTTTTACTTTTCATTCTAGTCATTCTTGAGAAGTCAATTGAAAATAAAAGATTCAATACCAAAAAAAAAAAAAAAAAAAAAAAAGAGGTTGAAAACATTATCAAATAATCATATAGTAACTCAAACATTATTATGACCAATCGATGAGATAATGTCGAGATTCATGTTGAAGTTTCTATTCACAAGTCTGCAGAGTGTAGAACTCTGTAGTTTTGTATTTTGAGTAGCAGGCGTATAAAAGAAACACAACAGGAACAACATTAGGCAAATGGCACTTTTAATAAATTTCCTCAAGACACACTTCATCTCCTGAAATAAAATAGCAACAATTAATATAAAGAGAACACAAGATTTTCCATGACAAAAATTAGCCACATCCAATATGTAATAAACATATTTGCAATACCCTTTAAATAATGAACAATCAGGCAGTGGAATGAAAATCATTTTCACCTTCATTGGGTTCACTCGATTGTCATTATCATGTTTCTTCCGTTTCTCTTCATCTATAAGGAGCTCATAAGCAGCCTGGATCTTTATAAATCGAGCTTCAGCTGTTTCCCCTTCTTCTAAGGTCCCTCTGCCATTATATACTTGAAATTGATACACATAAACATATTAGTTTCTTGCCCAAAGGAAAACAATTTTCAAGCTACAGTGAATTTTATAAAATGCAAATTCAGATTTCAGGAATATTTAACGGATTCAGATGGGAATATGAATCTATATGTGCCAGAAAATGGCAACTATGCAGTTCTCCAGCGTGGCATGTGGTGGATAATGTGAGTATCGAACATCAGGTGGAATTCTCCCGCTCTCCTCCTGATCATCTATGAAGTTCTCTCCAGGAGCTCTGACCTAGGCGACAAGACGACCAAAGGGAAGAGAATTAAGGGGTCAGTAGCTTAAGACCCAAGAAGAGGAAGAAAACCAAGCATGTCAAGGATAAAATTGAGGTCCCCAGTCCACCTCTTGGCCTCCACCTTTCAAGCTTGAACAAAATTCTACAGTATAATCAGTTACTCTTAGACATCTGCTTATGCTTGTAGTCTGGTGAAATGGAACTCCCTCAAATTTTTCTTTGTACACTATGATCATGTGATGAAGATAACGCTGTGTATACAATTTATGAATTTAAGAACCATCCGTTTTAGAGAAAATAACATATCTATGAAATTAATATTTCAAAAATATCATAATAAACGTTTATTGTAACAAGTAAATCAAGAAATAACATAAAGCAACATGCTTTAACATTATGGAAACCCCAAAAAAATGAATGAATTGCATAGAAACAAATATGATTCTACAATTCTGTATTACGAAAGAAACAAAAAGCAGTGCCATGTTCAAAGAGGAAGTATCACAAATAGTTATTCTAATTTTCACCTCTTAGAGATCCTCATTCAAGATCACTCTAGGCTACATATGCAGCTATATAGTTTGAATGAATTTATTCAATCTCCAAGTCAAGATGTTTATTTGGTTTCTAGATATGATTGTAAAAGGTAAACATGTGCCTTACTTCATGCGAAAAGATCCGAAATTGCTTCACTGCTTCGAATTACTTCGGTTGTCAAAAAGGGGTAGAGAATATATAATCAAGAATTGCTCAAAACATCACTCTGTAGCGAGACGTAATGCTAAGAATTTTTCAAAGAGGCAGCACAAAATCTTACCTAAATGCTTCATCTCCTTCCAACTAATTACCTAACTCCTCAAGGAGTCAATAACTGGCATACAGCATCCAGGCACCATGCCATTTCCTACATGGGCCATCCCTATAGAGTTCCTGATCAAACAGAAATGTCCTAATGAGGAGCTCTGTACTCCATGAATACCCTAAGGAATTGACGCTCAGATGCTAGAAGCAAGGCTCGTGAGCATGAAAGCCTGCCGCAAGATCACGTGCTGATGTATACAAATTAAAGAGGGAAGATTATCTAAAACTACACCTTCTGGAAACTTCAGCTTCTGCCCTTATTTCTTAAAATATTATCACTACCATACAGCCGTCCTATTTTATTGGAACCTGCAATACCATTATAAAATGAAATTTGTAGAGCCTCCCAGCTACCTATCCTCATAAATTGCAACTGTTTAGCCTTTATCATAAGGTTCCAGATCCCTTTCAGCGCTTCAACCGTAGATCATTTCCTTTTTTCACTATTAGAGACTCAGCTTAGAGTATATTTTATCGTTTCTCCCTGGATGCTCTCCTTGAAGTTGCCCTTTCTCTTAAGTCATTTCTCAGTTCCACCAGACTCCTAATGGAGACGTTATGAACTAATCAATGTCATTCATATCCATCCAACTTAATAAGTAGAACTAACCAACTTCATTATTGTCTAATTATTCCTGAGAGAAGATAAAGTCCAGTTCTCAGTGTGTATTACTTTCACAGCCTAAAGGTCAACTGCTATGCCCTCATCAACCAGCAGTGACAAAGTTGTTTAAGATCCAATAGGAGGAACTCTCCTACTGGAATTTGAGGAATAAAGTAATACACTCAATTTTCACTCTTTGTAGGAATTAAGAAGATTGGAGGAAATTATATACTTAGTTTTCTCTCTGAATCTATTATTTTCCACTGGCCTCATCCAATTATATTTGGTTAAATTTATTCTTTACAGAGTGACTATTAACCACTCAGTTTTCTTGTAAAACGCCTCAGTTTGGAGTTAAAAGGAAAGAAAAGAAATGCATCATATAAACGTTTTAATCCTTATCACTTTATGATTTGATTTCTCTTTTGCATTCACATTTGTTTTCTATTTGAACTGAAGATTGAACTTGGTATTTGCTCTCCTTTTGGATTTACGAGATATCACTGTAACTATTTTTATGTTTCTGGATGGTAGGTAGCTTCATTGATGTGTGGCATTATCTTGATTTAACTGCTGCTCGGCTTTGCCTATTTCGTGATTGAAGTGTCTTCGTATGTAGTTGAGCACAGAAAGTTCTCAACTTTGGGTTTTCAAGTTTTTGAAATCTTCTTTCGTATTAAACTTTAATTAAGGTTTTTTTTATGAGTGGTAGATAAGTTTTGCTGCTTTATGAATTGGGCATCAGGGATTTGTGAATTTGTCACCTGAAGTTTGCATAGTTAGGTCTCGTTTCTGAGCTTTTTCCCCATTACTGAGGCTTTGAATGATTTTCCTGTGCTTAGGTTTCAGTGTATTACCATGGCAATGCAATTGACAACTGTATACAAATTCTAATAGCATATAGATAGTGGCAATGGTAAAATCATTTAAAAGAAAAAATAGTCTGGCAGCCATAAAGGCAACAAAGCAGCTAAATAACTTATATAATGTGTAGTTTATTTAGATTTTCAATTGTTGTTTCGTCGGCAAAGGTTCACAGATTGGAACACGAAAAAAGACTATAAATTAACGTTGGAGGTCTCAATGGTGCACTTGTACCAAAACAAATACCAATGAGTATCGAATTCATTGTAGTGCATCTATCCATTGTGATTGAAAATAAATTACAATGTATCTAAAACAATTATAACATTTTAAACAATCCTGGGTTCTTACCTAATTTCAAGATTTTTCATCTTTTTTAAATCACAATCCCACAGTCCCACTGAATAAAACCATCTGTCAACCAAAAAGTCAATAATTTCTTGCATTTTCCTACTATCCTTGTCACATTGCCCATATAAACATTTGTAGAGAAAAACCCTTCACTACTGGCTGAGTTATTGCTTTTGTCACTGGTGAAAATAACAGCCCAAGATCATTTTTCTGGCATCATAAAACTTTTACCTACCCCCATAGAAATCATGATTTCTTCAAAACATACATTTTTGTCTTCATTTTAGAAACAAATTTGAGTTTCTAAAAAAATTACACAGAAAGTCCTTAGAGGAATATGTAGTTAGAGAGTAGGAGCCGAGACTCGCATGATCATGAAAATCACGCATGCTAATTTTTTTGCCATGTATCTTGATTCGTTGTCAAACTATTCGAGTTAACATAGTTTGTCTTTTTTGCATCATTTTTTTTTTAATGTTTATGAATTCTCAGATAATTGACAAAAATGATTCAATATTAAACATGTGAAGGAAAAAAATGCGGTGCTATGTCTAAAGGATATTTGAGAGGGATTATTATATCTCCAATAAGATCATAACAGAAAAGTATCAAGATATAATCGTGTCTTCATATTACAATGCAAGCAATGCATAATATCTGCGTCATGCACTTAAAAATTTCAAGCAAAGATTATGGACAAACCATCAGGATGATAAAACTTTGCCAAGCGTCGATAGGAAACCTTTATTTCCTCTTCATCTGCATCACGTTCTAGTTCTGCATTTGAAAAGGTGCAATTTTGCGTCAGTTATCACGCCTATATACTATAAAACAACTTTAAAAAATAAACGGCACTGTGAAGAAGGTAAAAATAAACTAGGATTAGAGGCACTTGACAAACGAGAATGCTTGATGAAATATTTGACCACCAGAAAGCAATCTTTCAAGAACAGTGACAGCAGAAAGCTTTGATTCCCCATAAGAATATGAATAACTCTGAATGGAAAAGAAGTATTCAAATGAAGTGGGCTGTGGGCCATCAAATATAGAAGAAAAGAAACATGTAGCAAATGATGATATCCAAACAGTGAATGCGTATTATCTACAAGCAATTCTTATATTGTGCATGCCGAGGTTATCAGCCTACATAATTGAAGATCTCCTCTCTCCAACCTGCTTGTAAAACTCTTATTTTTTTTTTCATCTTTCTCAATCTTGTGGCTCTCATCGTACCACCATACATAAAGTAAGACAAATCTCTTAAACTCTCAACAGCCAAAACTCTCTACTGTTTCCTCATCTCCTCAAGATCTAGCAACCCTCATTCAATCTTTCTTTTCAAAGTTATTAAGCTGTTCCTCATCACTGAATTCACCGTTTAATGTAAGTATTCATTCATTTAGTTTTTAGTCTTAAGAGTAACAAAACACTATACCATATGGAACAAAGTGGTTCCCTGTTGACTTAGGTACTTATCCTTTCATTTAGTAAGTTGTTCTTAATAGCTTTCACAATTCATTCGGTCAAAAAGAGTTTATATGAGAAAATAGGCATTTATGTACTTATTATTTGTTATCTTAAATTATCTTTCATTCATTTATCCATATTTAGCTACGTGTAGAATTTGTGTATGAGCAGCACAGGTGTTCAACATGTTGAAGGGTGTTCTACAGAAATAGATCCTTCAAAATAAGGTTGCAAAGAGTATAAGACATAGGCATAGTATTTTTATGTGCCCCACCCAAAAAAAAAAAAAAATACAAGCAAGCCAGTATTATGCCTTTGGTTTATGGTGGAAGCTCTACGGGTGTTGATCTGAATATCATGCCTGGTTCAAGTGAAGACTATGAGTGGGATTATTGAGAATTATTGCAATTATCATTATAACCTTATAAAGTCAACGCCTTCACACTTTGCGTGGAACCACTAAACCTACAAGGCAAACCGCTGTTTTTGCCTGGTATATGAAGCTACGGATACTTTTGCCTAATACAACTTGTTTTGAGCATCGGCAATTTATAAGTACTGTTATTGACTTTATGAAAAATGCCTATCGAATGTCCTCTCCTCTCATAAAAACCCTTGCATTATCATTAGAAAGATTAAATAGTTGAATACAAGTTTTTAATGTGCTCTCCACAACTAAAAGCTTAACAACTTTGTTTTATATTATGTATTTTATCAGCCGAAACGGTAGAAAGAATTTTGGCTGATCATTTGTTGAAGCTTCGACATGATTAGAGTTGATCTTTAGTTCAATTCTTAATAGTTTAATATTTGAGATCTATGTTATTGTAAGGCAAAATGATGCATCAATTCCATATTCATGTTTAATCTCGGCGAAATACCATGTGATGATTTTATGTATATACCTCAGGTCAGTTTTTCAATATATAGATTAGATCTTTTGGTTTGATATTTTCAAAAAAATGATTTCCTAAAGATAATATTGAGAATAATAAACACTAGATTGAGTATCACAACTGTAGAAATGTCCTAAAAATCACTACAATATAAAATAGTAAAAGAATTGGGCGCCACGTGTAGCAAATTCCCTTCGTCGTAATTCAAGAATTTTTTTTTAAAGCAACAAAATACTCAGACGACCATATCTCTTTCTCCATTTTTTCACGCAACTCCCATCCTCCTTTCTCCAAGCATCCGTCTTCTTTCTCACTTTCCCTTTTCATTTTCTCTCTCTATAATCAACCAAAACTCCCGCTGAATTCATTTGAAGCCATCTTTTTCTCGCTTTTTTTTCCTGCAAATCGACTGCAACTTCATTTTTTGCTTCTAATGTAGATATACAGAATGCGTAATTTCACTTAGAGGTATGTATTCCATCTAATTTCTTGTCTACAATGTGTGTGTAAAGAAGTTAAATTCCGTGAATGCTTGAGAATAATTTTTAGCTTATGATGTTAATTGAATTTATAATTTGATTTTATTTGGGTGTAATGTGTGCGAATGAAAATGTAATTGGTAGATCGCAAGAAAGTGAACGTCGGTGCGGATTGATTTCTTCCTTTTACGTTTGTTTCAATTTAATTTTTTTCTTTTACTTATGTAAAAATCAATCAGAAAACTTTATATTGGATTACTGACAGGACTTAAGATTAGAGTTGGTGTTTAAAAAAGGAAAAAAGAAAAGGAGACACGGGTCGTGAGAAACCATGTCTTTCGGACACCTTTTTGTTTTTAATAGATTTAGGGGTTTAATTTAATCAGAACTTCATATTTGATTGATTAGTTAGGGATAGAGTTTGTGTTAAAAAAAAATGAGATACGACCCATGTCTCCGTGTACCACGGTGACGTCGTGTCTTCGTGTGGCACGGAGACAGACACGACATCTCCGTGTGCGATTTTTTTTTTTTTTAATTAATACAATGGTAACAATAACATTTTCACTAAAGTGCCTAGAACTCAGATCAAAAGTGTATATTCCAGTTCTCATATAACCCCCACTATTTGTTGTTTGCTATCATATAATGAAGAGTTTCCATGAGATTTAAATTTCTCATAAGCTTTTTCCTTCTATAATAATGAATTTTTGCTTATTATTCATTTTCACAATCCTTATGTTTTGGAATTTTTAATGTTTTTGTTTATTCTTTCGGTTCTTATTTCATTATTTTATTTTTTATTGTTTTTGTAAAAAAAAAGAATTTCTACATCTTTTTTTATGTTCTTGTGAAATTATGTTATTTGTGCTACCTGAATTTTTATTAAATTATACTAATGTTTATCTTTAGTGGACTACAATGTATTTTTTTCTATATGAGTTTTGTGAGCACTAACATCTGTGCTTCAAAAGGTGGGCGAATAAGAAAATTACTATGTTAAAAGGATAAATTATTGAAAATAGTGAAACAGGGATTAATACTTTATACTTGCTGACTACTAATAAAAAGCTGAACTTGCAATTTGTCTTTTTGGTTTTATAAGAAATTGAAGTGGACATTTTTTTTTTTGTTTTGTGGCATTTTATTTCGACGCTGTCATTTACAAATGAATTTCTCTAAAATTTACACACACTTATTTTTAACAGTAATCAACGAACGTGCAACGCACGTTTCCTTCACTAGTAATATGAAAATAGAGAAATGAGAAGAAAATGGAGAGTTATCATATAAATAACTTTACTTGTACATAATGGAGTTATATAATGGTTTACATATAAATAAGATGTCAAAAAGAGAGTAAGGGAGTTTTTTCTTTTATTTGATTGAAGAAATTCAGACCCAATCATTTATGTCCACATTATGAATACGTAAATCATTATGTAAGCCATTATTTACATGTAGCACAACTGTCATCATATATATATTTGATAACAAAGACATTTGATTTATCTTTTATATGATGGGGCAATGAAGGCAACGACATTGGAAAAGTAAAAAGAGAGATTACAAGATGGTTGAAAGAGATGAAATCCTTCCGTCAAGAAGATGAATTAGCCATCGGATGATGAATTCAGTAAATAAATATTAATATTGTGCATTTCAGAGGGCACTTTATTCAGTTTGGACTAGCATCATATCTCTTCATCAAAGGACAAAAGTCCATGCTTCTGCCTTATTTTCCAGCGCAAAGATATAAATATGAGCATGCGAGTGCTGCAAATCATGCTTACAAATTTATTAACTGAATGATGACAATAAGGTGTGTACTATACCAACTAATGATGTAATGGTCCAGAGTTATAAAGGACTAAGGTCCTCACCAATAAAAACCTCCGCAGGCCGAGTTCAAGTCCATAGTTGTGTGGGTTGTTCTAATTATCTTAGTTAATAATCCACTCTGATTCCCATATATCATAAGTAATAATAGTGTAAATAAATCAACTGAATTACTGTTGTCACTCACTCTAATCAAGGTTAAAGACTATAATTTCGTGAGTTTATACTGAACCCGACTCGTAATTATAAGTATCCCAGCTCAATATAGCACCCATAACAAAACTTCCCCGACATCTTTCTGTTCGTCATAAATAATTTTTAAAAGGTAACAACAAATAAACAGTGTAGTGCAAGCCAAAAAAAATAAAAATAAAAATTAAAGACATAAAAATAAAAGAAAGAAAACAGTTACCAAGGGTTTCATAGGGAGATTTCTGGTCGGTCCAACTAGAAGCCCAAGTGGCCACCATCCTCCTCTGCTGATTCAATCTCACTCGCGCTTCATTCTTCCTCTGTGCTCCAAATCTATCAATCCAAACAGCAAACACTAAAGGCCTCGATGACGATGATCCGAGATTGGTATTAGCGTTTACAGTAGAAGAAACCCTAATAATCGATCTGTAACAACATGTCATCGAAGAGAACACCGTGTGCGGCCTACATATTGCTCGTAAATTACTCATTGAAAATCGATTCAACAGGATGATAATTTTTGTTCACAAATCCGATGACATGATTGAAGGCGTGATGGAATTGAATAGCTAAAGCGGTTGATTATTTTGAAATGACAATTTTGTATATATAATCCACTGAATCTGTGTGGGATTCAGGTATTTTATTTTTGGTCTTTGCTTTAAATTTTGTGGATGGTTTGGCTCCAAATTTCCTTTTGTTTTGTTTTTTGGGGGAAGCTTCATTTGACAGTTATGCCCACTTTCGATTTATAACTACCTATTTGCCATCAAAATGTCTGTTTGTTTTTCATTATTGAGAGAAAAATGGAGTAATAGATAATATTTTTTGAAGAATGTGTGATTGAAATTTAAAGTAATTTTATTGATTTGTGTGTTGAATATTTTATTGGGTGAATGTGTGGTCGAGAATCTTACTGTAACAAACAATTTTTTAGATTAATGATAAGCAGGCTTAGGGGATACTTTTAAAATTGACCATGTCAAAGTGCCTAATTTTTATTTTGACTTTTCAACTTTTTCATATTTTCACAGTGACCTATTTGATGGAAAAAGACAAAAACGCTTAATTATATAAAATAATTATAAAATATTGTTTTGTTTAAAAGACAATAATATCCTTTAGTTAACAAATAAAAATCAAACACTCCCTACCTAAAATTTCAAAATTAACTAACTTTTGTTATCTGTTTATTTCAATACAGATAAAAACTCTCTCGTCTTAAATCTGTTTCAACCTTAAAATCTGAAAAATTTATTGAACGCTGAAGTTTGAATTTTTTTTTTAATATTAATCACTTCGAATCGATAAGTATATTTACGCATGTTTAATTTCGTTTTCATTAAATCAGTATACGTTTTAATCATTAAATTTATTTTGATATAGATAGTTAATGTAGATAAATTTGTTTAATATATCTATAATTTTTTTAAACATGAATGATAAAAAAAATTCAACTGCGTCTTTCAGACGAAATTGATCTCGTGAAAAGCAGTCGAACGATTGTTTAAACAACCAATCGGTTTAACAATCGGCTATTTCGGCTGTTAACAGCCGATTGTTTAAGCTATTTCGCCTTTTTTTATTTATTTATAAATTCTTGTTAAAAATCGAATTTTCAACTATGTATTTCTTAAAAAAAATATGTTTCGTCTTGCTGATATGGTTGTGGTGACAGTTTATTTTTTTGTGACTTCGAATTAGATGAGAAAAATCAATTGGTATGGATATGAACAAGCGATAAACGTGGTTGTATTTCAATTTCCATAACATAGAGTACAACATATGTAGGAATGTATCATGATTTACAAATAAGTTGAATGTCGACCCCTCTCAGTACGACGTGTAACTGAGATTTCGATTAAGGATGATTAATCTATTCTGATTCCACCTATGAAGGTTACTAGTGATTCAACTGACATTTCGATTCAATGATAGATTTATTTTACACCGATACTACAAAAATTAAACAAAAAAGTTACTGTAAAGTTTTTTAAATTAAAATTGAAAATAAGTCAAATTAAAAATAAATATTGCTTAATTAAAATAAAAAATAAAAAAGAATATTGAATTTTAAATTATCAATTTTAAATTATTTATTTAATTATATA
>CAIGRB010147517.1:0-11124 GCA_903798255.1 Fraxinus quadrangulata
TATTTTTGGATGCCTACGACAGCACACCAAAAATTTATATGATCTTGGTACTAGTATTAATTTGATGTCTTTATCAATTTTTAGGAAATTGGGCTTGGGAGAGACCAAGACAACCCCCGCATCCTTGCAATTGGTCGATAGATCTATCAAGTATCCAAGGGGTGTCATTGAGGATGTCCTAGTCAAAGTGGACAAGTTTATCTTTCCTGTCGATATTATAATTCTTGATATGGAGGAGGATCATGACATCCCTATTATCTTGGGACGGCCATTTCTTGCTACCGGTCGAGTTTTGATTGACGTGCAAGAGGGGCAACTCATCTTAAGGGTTCAAGATGAACAAGTTACATTCAATAGCTTGAAGGCCAACAAGTACCCATCGAAATTCTATTCATGTCACTGAGTTGATCATGTGGTGGTCGATTCTCTTTATGGGCTTTTTAAGGATCCTCTTGAAACATGTCTTGCACTTTCTTCAACTACCAAGGATGGAGATCTTGAAGTTGAGCAGGTGGCACCTTATTAGGGTGCTACATCATCTTTCTTGTACAAGAAAGCACCATGAAGATTTGAAAAAGAACTCTTCACCACCACTATCATCTCTTCAACGATCACCTACACTTGAATTAAAGCCTTTTCCATCTCATTTGGGGTATGCCTATTTGGGAAATCCATCTATACTTCAAGTCATCATTTCAAATTCCTTAAGTGAGTTGGAGGAAGAAAAGTTACTTCAGGTGTTTAGGGAACATAAGGAGGCCATCAGTTGGACTATTGCAGATATTCGAGGAATTAACCATTCATTGTACATGTACAAAATTCTTATGGAGGATGATTTTAAACCATCGGTGGAGCATCAAAGGAGGTTGAATCCGAACATGAAAGAAGTGGTGAGGGCTGAAGTGGTAAAGTGGCTTGATGTGGGCATTATGTATCCGATTTCAGATAGTGTATGGGTGAGCCCCGTTCAAGTAGTACCAAAAAAATGAGGTGTAACGATAGTTGAAAATGAGAACAACGAACTTATACCTACAAGACCCGTGACCGGTTGGAGAGTATACATTAATTATCGCAAGCTCAATAATGCTACTAGAAATGACAACTTCCTTCTTCATTTCATTTATCAAATGCTTGAACGATTGACGGGATATTCTCACTATTGCTTTTTGGATGGGTATTCGGGCTATAATCAAATTCCAATAGCTCTGGAGGATGAAAAGAAAACTACTTTCACTTGCTCATATGGTATATTTGCATATAGAAGGATGCTTTTGGTCTTTGCAATGCACCCGCCACTTTCCAAAGGTGTATGATGGCTGTCTTTTCCGACATGTTGGAGAAATGTATTGAGGTTTTTATGGATGATTTCTCAATGTTTGGGGCCTCTTTTGATGGATGCTTGAGGAATTTGGAGATGGTATTAAAAAGATGTGAGGAGACCAACTTAGCACTTAATTGGGAAAAATACCACTTTATGGTCCAAGAAGGCATAGTTCTTGGCCATCGAATTTCACGCAAAGAGATAGAGGTTGACAAGGTAAAAATCCAAATCATTGAGAAATTACTTCCACCAACTTCGGTAAAGGGGAAAAAAAGTTTTTTGGGACATGCCGAATTTTATAGGAGATTTATCAATGACTTCTCAAAGATCACAAAGCCACTTTGCTCCTTACTTGAGAAAAACATTACTTTTTGATTTCTCTCAAAAGTGTCTTTATGCTTTCAACACTCTTAAAGAGAAACTCATCATTGCTCTTATCATTATAACTCCAGATTGGAATTTTCCATTTGAGCTTATGTACGATGCAAGCGATTTTGGGGCAAAGAAGAGATGAAATCTCGCATGTTATCTACTATGCTAGTCGGACCTTGACTGAGGCTCAATTGAACTATGCTATTACCCAAAAAGAGATGCTCGCGGTGGTATTTGCATTTGATAACTTTCGATCTTACCTTATTGGATCGAAGGTGATTGTTTACACCAACCATTCTTCCTCAAGTATTTGCTAGCAAAGGAAGATGCCAAGCCTCGATTGATTAGATGGGCTCTTCTTCTACAAGAGTTTGACTTGAAAATCCGTGATAAGAAGGGGATCGAAAATGTTGTTGCCGATCATTTGTCTCGACTTGAGCACACCGAAGAAGTGGTGGATGGTGAAATAGATGAGGTATTCCCCTATGAGTAACTCTTGCAAATCATGTATCTTCTACAAGTCACCCACACACCATGGTATACGGACCATGTGAATTTTCTTGCTAGTGGTATCATTCTTCGGGATCTTTCTTATCAACAAAGGAAGAGATTCTTCGCCGACATCAAGCATTATTTTTGGGAAGATCCTTTGTTGTTTAAACAAGGCCCGGATCAAATTATTCGGAGATGTGTGCCGGAAGGTGAAATGGAGCAAATCCTCTAGCAATGTCATTCATCTCCCTATGGTGGTCACTTTGGTGCCGTGAAAACCGCATCAAAGGTACTTCAATTGAGTTTCTATTGGTCCAGATTATTAAAGGATGATCACACTCTTGTCTCTAAATGTGATAGATGCCAACGTAGTGGTAATATCTCGAATCGAAATGAAATACCGTTGAACTCTATATTAGAGGTATAAATTTTTGACGTGTGGGGTATTGATTTCATGGGTCCTTTTTCTTCATCATTCTCAAATCAATACATTTTGGTGGCAGTCGATTATGTGTCGAAATGGGTCAAAGTGGTGGCTTTGCCCACTGCTCGAGTGGTAGTAAACCTTTTAAAGAAAAATATTTTCTCTCGCTATGCCCCTCCCCCCCCCCCTCGAGTTATCATTAGTGATGGAGGCAGACATTTTTGCTATCGCCTATTCGACTCATTATTGACAAAATACGAAGTGAAGCATCGTGTGGCCACCCCCTATCATCCCCAAACTAGTGGTCAAGTTGAGATTTTGAATAGGGAGTTGAAGAGGATTCTCAAGTTAACGGTGAGCGCCTCGAGAAAAGATTGATCCAAGAAATTGGATGATGCATTATGGGCTTACCGCACCTCCTTCAAAACCCTTATTGGTATGTCTCCTTACCATCTTTCATTTAGGAAAGCATGTCACCTCCCGGTCGAACTCGAGCATCGAGCTTATTGGGCAATGAAAGCTTAGAACTTTGATGTCAAATTGGCCAGAGAGAAAAGATTGCTTCAATTGAATGAACTTGAGGAATTCTGCCTTGATTCTTATGAGAATGCTTGAATCTACAAAGAAAAGACAAAGAAATGGCATGACAAACACATTGTGAAGCGGGGGTTTTTTGTTGGGCAACAAGTTCTTCTCTACAATTCTAGACTCCAATTAATTCCCGAAAAGCTCCGCTCAAGATGGTCGGGTCCTTTCACCATCGCAAAAATCTTTCCACATGGAGCGATTGAATTTTATCATGAAGAAAATGGGAACTTCACGGTCAATGGGCAACATTTGAAACCATACTTGGGAGGCGATTTTTTGAAAGAGAAATCATTGATTCTCCTTGACAACCCAGAGTGATCATGTCCCAAAAGTCGAGCTAGAGTCTTTAAAACAAGCGCTTGTTGGGAGGCAACTCAATCTTCTTACCCTTTTACTATTTTGATATTTACTCATGATTAATACTTTTGTTATCACATTTTTGACTTAATGCCATTTTTTTTCATAGGTCAAATTTTTGAAGTCTGAGCCACCCATGGGTCTCAACAAGTTTGGGGTGAACAAGGTCATGAGCTAAAAAATCATGACAAACAACTTTCGACAAAAATTCAATAGGGAAGTTTTGTCAACTCTCTTTCTTTGTTTTATATCATTATTTTACACATTGAGGACAATTTGTGATTTAAGTTTGGGGTGATTGTGCTTAAATTGGTGGTATTGTGTTGATATGTTAGATAGTCTTGCCGGTTTAGGATGTTTTGATGTTTAAAATTGTTTTTGATTCATGAGTTATGACCAAATATGATATTTGTGCCAAAGTTTTTCAAAAATTGCTTGTTCATGTGAGATCCCAAGTTACTTTGAGCACAA
The DNA here is from genome assembly GCA_903798255.1 of Fraxinus quadrangulata. Lineage (NCBI taxonomy): Eukaryota > Viridiplantae > Streptophyta > Magnoliopsida > Lamiales > Oleaceae > Fraxinus > Fraxinus quadrangulata. The sequence continues at coordinate 4,026 of CAIGRB010147517.1, forward strand.
TGCTCACAATTAATTGTTATCTAGATGTGAATTTTTTTGATTGATTGATAGATTTTCTTGAATTGGTAAGAACTAGGTTGTCAGTTATGTTTACATTTTTATCAATCTTACATTCTCTTCTCTTTCACACCATATTATGAGATAAGTTTGGGGGTGGTCGAGCCGGTGAAGGATATTATCTAGAAGTGTGTTGATTCCATGTATGTAGAAAAAAAAAGAAAAAAAATTGTGTGAAGTGTCTTTTGTCAAGTATAAGCTAGGTAATGACCATATGCTAGAGATTTAAGCCCCATTAGTTTTGTTGTGCTTAAAAGAATGATTTTGCACTTGTTGAATCTTATGCCTCACTTCGTAGCCTTTTTTACTTGAGTTATTAATTCCGTTGGGGTATCTTGAAACCCGGTACCCTTTGATCTAAACAACCGAGGAACTATCGACCTAAAGCTCGCTACAAGGGTCAAAAAGAAAGCTTAAGGGTGTGAAGTCAATTAAGAGCTTTAATTTAAAAAAAAATTGATTTGGTGCAATTGTTTTCAATATTTGGGCTTAGATAACTAGTAGGTTTGAATTACTTAGTATAAGCTTAAATGTAAAAGCAGTCATCTAGTGGAGAATCATCACATGATTAGATTTTTGACATTGTCGGTTAGGCTTAACCAAACTAGAGCGGGAAAGGAATTAAGTGATTTGAGAGCAGTCTTTAGATTTACACTTGGGAAAAGAAAGTAAATATATTTAAGGAGTGTGAATCTCACGAGTTTGAAAGGAAATACTTGACCACTAAGGGTCAGGTTGACACCAATTTGAAAATTCGTCCGTCTTGATAATCTTTTTCAAGTCTAGGTGATGATTGAAAGTGACTATACACATAGACACCGGTCGAACATTGAATAAGCTCAACTTCTTTCCTTTGCTATTACTTGGAACATATTTGTGAATTGATTATACAATTTTACACTCATTGATTTTTGGCAAGCTATCTAATATGTTGATATTTATCATGTATTGCTTGATTGTGTTGTAGATAATCTTGCTCGAGACGAGCAAGAACTTAAGTTTGGGGGTATTTGATAAGTGTATTTTTGCACACTTATTTAATATTTAAATAAGCTTAAATATTAATTAAATGAGGAAATTTCTACTCACAATTGTATAATTATTGCTTTTGTAGTTCATAAACCCAAATGAAAAGAGAATAAGGTAAAAAAGAGAGAAAATTGATCAAAAGTGTACAAAAACATGAAGATAGGGACCAACGTGCACAAGTTAGAAAGTTGGAGGACCTTGGGTTGCAAATTTTGGAGGGCAAAATTGATATAAAGATCAAATTTGAGGACCAAATTGTACATGATCAAAGTTGAGGGATCGACATGCAAATTATGGAGGACTAAGAAGGATAAAATAAAGGGAAAAAAGCTCGTGCTCGTGCATGCTTAATTTGGTGCTCTCGCGAGAAGGGTGTTTTCATTTACCGAGACTAGCGCCAAGAATGCCCGTGCACGCGCGCCGCTTTCGGCTCGGCAATTTTGCCTGTTTCGCGTGAATTTCGAGACTTCTTTTGCAATTTCACCTGAGACGATTTTTTGGCCCTTTAAATACCATTTTTTGCTCAATTTTAGGGCAAGACTCATAGGAGAACACTCCAATGGGAGAAGAGGCAAGAAGAATAAGATAATATCTAGTAAAATTTAGGAGTTTGAAAGGGATATTCAAGATTTCAATCCCTCACATTTTCAAGAATATATTCAATGGAAGGTTTTCTTCCATTATCTTGATTTTTTCTATTATCTCCTTCATTTTGTAATGGGTTATGTCCTTATTTCCTTTTTGTGCTTCTATTTTACAATGGGCTAAGTGTTTAATGTTGGGATTTATGGTGTAACTTAACATAAGTTTCATTAATGTCAATATTAATCATTTAATGCTTTAATTACTATGGTTATTGTGCATTTATTATTGTGCTTCAATTCTCAACATGTATGTGCCCAATAGATGATTGAGTTAGGTGATTTGTGCAATTATTGAGAGATTGTTGTGCATTCTTGACCAAAATAATTAATGTCCTAGATTGTTTTAGAAGATAGAGATATACTCCAAACTCTAGGTGACTCAATGAGTATTTTTATTACGATTTAATGCGGTTGGTTTGGTTTTTATCAATATAGAGATATAGTGGGTAAAACCAATCAATTAGGGTTAAATTTGCTCGAATGAGGTAATTAACTAAATTTGGAAAATCGGGTCTAACAATTTAATTTGATAAGTTGAATTTCCAGTTTATTGCAATATTAAATAAATGACGGTTAAGTGACATCATAAATCTCAACTCATTTATAATTCGAATTTCCTTCTCCTTCATAATTGTTATTTTAATTGATCTTTAAATTCATGTTTTTTTCGTCTCACATATAAAATCAAATTGTGTGTTTTCAATTGTTAAAATTCAATCAACAATTGTGTAATTAAAAAAAATACTCCTCGAGGGATCGATATTCAGACTCACAAGTCCACTTTATTACTTGAACGCACCCGTACACTTGCGGTATATAATTTTAGCGAACAATATGAACCACATTCATAGTATTACGAGCGATATCATAAATAAATATATTTGACATGATTTCTAGAATGGTAATATTTTAAATAATAATTTAAAGTATTCTTGAAGAAATAAAATTGACAATTATTTGTGGGGGAAAATCGACTCAAAATTAAATTTAAAATTAATGGAACCAATCCTATTATTTAATCTAAATCTTCAACTCAAAAAACTCTAAGCATCTAATAGTAGTAAGCCAAATAGCAATAGAACTCCAACACCGTACCTATAAAAATTAATTATTTCCGAATCGAACTTATTTAGATCTAATCAGTCCGTACAAAAATAGACCCAGATCAAAGTCGACCGATCTTCTACGCTTGGCAGTAGTAGCAACAAGTTGTTGCATTCGGTAGCAACAAACGCTGCGCTCAATCTTTAATTAATTTACGAGATTCAACTATTACAATAATTAAAATTACATAAATCATGTCTCATGAGCTCACATTTTTAAATCTAATTGAAAAAAAAATTAAATCAAGATGATGGAGTCCTAACCTATCTATTTTGTTACAATCTCGATATGACAAATTACAATCAAGAACTAACTACCAATAATTGGATCACAATTTAAAATAATTCAATCATTGCATAATAAATATTCCTAAATATCGCTTGACTAAAACGTGCATAAAGATTTAGATTAACAAGCACGTAAATAATCTACATGACTTTGATACCAATTGTCGGAATGCGAAAGTAGAATTATCCGAAAATTAAAAAAAAAAAATTATTTAATTTAAGAAATAAGATCATCTAAATATTTACGTGTATGTTATATCAAGAATAAAAAATTAAAATTTTTACGTAAATTCGATGGTTAATTCTTGAATTGATCCTAAACTACCAAAATTCAATTTTTTGGATTACGAACTTCCAATTTTTTATTCCTGGAATTTGATACTTCAAACCTCCAAATCTTCTATGATATTCTCCAAAGTTAATACTACACAATTGGGTGGACACTTTCTTTTAATTAAATCAAGAAACTAATTTTGAATTGAACAATTGAACAAAGTAAGAAAAATAATTTTATCTCTCTTATTCTCTCCCCAATTTTGAACATTGGAATAATTACTGTATCATGTTTTGCTGTGTTTAGTAGGAAGTCATAGGTTCTAATTAATCTCTATTAAATAGTTACAATCCATATACAATAAGAGTTGCAATTTCAAAGAGAAATCTTAATTAAAATCCAATTTGGAGTTTTAATTAAAATCCAACTCCAATTAGTTTATATTTAATTATGCCCTTGTTTGAACTCCATTCTTGAATTAATACATTTTTATCTTTCCAAATTTTCAATCACATTTTTCAATAAAATAATATTACACATAAATTTAAACTTTTTCTTATTTTTTAACTACACATTCTTTTAAAAAAAAAAATCACTATTCCAAAACATATTTTTCCCCAAATTTTAATTTTGATGGAACCCAAGCAAGGGCTATATGTGTAGTCCTAACACTTCAATTACAATTACAATCAAGTTTACAACTTTCATAATAACTACAATTTAAGTTCAAAACTTTATTGTAACTATAATTAAACATGAAACTCTTATAATAATTTTAATTAAGTTCCAATGCTTTATAGAGTTACCATAGGAGCTTGATCAGACACATATTATTCAAACTCCAATAATTAGATTATGTCTAGTCGATCCTAGACCACCCAATTTAATTATTAGTCATTGTTTTTTTTACTAAAGGCAAAAAACTGCATTTTTATAATATATAAGATCACAGAAGCTAATGAATTTATAATACTTTCTTCTGACATTCCATATATATATTTTATTCTCGTTCGAAATTCGATAATTAGGAACGAGTATAAATGACTGTTTTGCCCTTCTAATTATTCTTACTAACTTAAATATCATTTTTTTCAATAGTCCTGCAAACTAATCACATAGTTTAGCCTCGCTAAGCACCGAGCTAAAATTTTAATTGTTCAATTAAAAATACTTATGTAGTCATTCTACTTATTTTTCAGGGTGACGGTTCTTGACACTAATTCATATTCTCTACTTTGCTCATTCTCAAAATCAACTCAATCTATTTGACCAATTTAACTAATCACACCATTGATGAATCCAAAAGCCATTAAAATCATAAAAAGATATACATAACCTAGTCATATGATTTAGATGAAATACATGGTAATCAAGTAGAATTTAATTCTCAGTACAGTCATACTATGGAATTAAACTTGACAGTGGTACATTCAATATATTCAAGTATACTAGTATCACCTTTAACTATTTCTACGATAAGGAGAAATTACAAATTTGTAACGAATCAGTCAATATTACAACCATTCAGTACAAGGTGTCAACCATATTACATTGGTTGTAAATAAATTATTTATTGTGAGTGATCGTAGACACTTTAATTGGCTTGCTCAAAAATAAGTAAATAAATAACACAATTTATTTTATTATAAAATATTGTTTTATCACATCAACAATACTATTTGGGCATACATCGTAGCAATTTGATCTTTATCCTCATCTAAAAAGAAAGAAAGGTCCAAGTTGGGTAGGTAAGGCCTTTGAATAAGGAGCGGACCTGGAGGTCACGTGCCCCTGCCCAACTTTTGGGGATTTTTTATATATATAAAATCATATTTGGTATCGATTGAAATATAAATTTTACTCTAAATCAAAATTAACAATTAATTTTAATAACGTATTTTATGGAATCCATAAATGTTTAACTTTTATCAAAATTTATTAAAAAATTGATTTTAATCTCCACCAAACGGGGGCAAAATCACAATAAATTTGAATTTCGATAAAATGCTAATTTTAAAAATTCTCCGTATGCTAATCGAATTTATAAATTTCTTATGTCATCTCAAAATTTATTTCGAGAACTACATTATGGGTATATCGAATAGTTTAAACAGATATCGAAAATAGTTAAAAATATGTAAAACATGAATCTTAAAGAAAGACGTCAAATTCGCATTTTTAAAAAAAAAATCAATTATNTCATTAACATTTATTATTTTTGCGATACAAATTTCTCAATGTAATTTTCATCATTTTATTAGGAAATTTTATATGGAATATGACATAAAAAAATTTCGAAATTTTACATCCGAAAAAGTCATATCCCATGTAAATTTTCTGATGTAAAATTACATGGGATATGATTTTTCTGGACGTAAAATTTCGAGTGTAAAATTTCTCCCAACTTCTTTGCAAGTTCGATTGTGCCCCCCTAACTTTAAACTTCTGCGTCCGCCCCTGCTTCGAATAATAAGGTGGAAGGTTCTGGGAACAAGAAGTAAAAGACTTGAGCATTCAATTGGTGTCCCTTCCCATAGACCTTTTTCCGCTATTGCTAGGAAGAGCTCACACATAGCTTTCTCACGGCTTTTCCTGGCTTTAGTACACGGGCTACTGTGAGGTTGCATATTTCTTTCAACCATGCATGGAAAGACTTACCCTAGTATTTAAGGCCACATCATAGATGTTAAGGATAGAAGACAATCTCTACCAAGCGTAGTTACTTGTCTATGATTAAAACCACAAAAACATGATCTACACCGATTGAGCAAAAGGACTGGAGAGAGGATGGCAAAGCTATAGGAGGATCTAGAGACTTCTAAAAATTGTATATTCAAATTTCGAGCAAATTAACTTTCAGATAAGGATTGATTAGATCAACCTGACTAGCAACACCATCTAGGTTTATGGGTTACCTCATGAAAACTCGAACACATATCTCAAAATTTATCTAGAATTTCCAGAACTTTCAGCTTACTAGAGTTAATGAAAATGTAATCAAGTTGCAGTTATTTTCATATATATTGAGAGATGCAGCTTTGAAATTGTTGGATTTTGAGCCACATGGCAGTATCAATATTTGGGAAGACTTGGCAAAAAAATTCAATAAATTCTTTCCACCTGCTAAAGTAGCAAAAATTCGACTGAAATCCAAAAATTCTAATAACATGATGGAAAAAGTTATAATGAAACTTGGAACATATTTAAGGAGTTGATGTGGACGTGTCCAAACCACAGGAAAAGCAAGAATAATCAGGTAGAGTATTTCTACAACGGACATTCACTACAAGCTAAATCTCAGGTGGATTCTGTTGGGAATTTACTTAATCATACACAGCGAAAAATAAGCAATTTTCAATTCCCATACAAGGATATGCTTTGTGTTTAGATAGAAAATGTGATAGAAATAATACATTTGATCATTTCTGCAAACTCCTCTTCTTTTTCTTGAACTCCAATGATCACGATTTGTAATCCAAGCTGTCCAAATGTCCAGCCTCCAATGGTGATCCACACAGAGAACAAGAATGACGGCTAGGGTTTCTTTTCTTGTGCCAGCAAGAATAATGAAAAAATCTCCGCAATTCTCAAACCCTAGTAGCATATTAATATAAGCTCAAGTGGGCTCGGCCCGTCTCTTAAATTTAACCCGGTCCAATATTTAATTAATCAAATTAATTAAATCTGGTCCATGAATTAATTAA
>CAIGRB010147542.1:9644-42994 GCA_903798255.1 Fraxinus quadrangulata
TTCAAAGCCCTCCTGGATTGTGCGCTCTTGCAACAACTCCCGCACCAACTCCTAATTTTATGAATTCATTTATCTCCTGTGGATCAACGAAGAACTCTGCGTTCTCCACAACTGGAACTCCAGTCACCTTCCCTTGATCTTCAAAACTATGACGACGTGTAGGAAGTAGCGGTTTGGTATTTGGATTGTAGGTTTGATGTTTTCAATGCCCTGGACACAACAAACAATGAAGGTTGAAAGCTATGGATGGAGAGAATATAAAGTAATCAATGGTTTATCAATGTTCAACCTTAAGAAAAGCCGTTCAAAGGCGTTCTGGTATTTATACTGTAAGTTTAGGATTGAAAGAGCCTCATAAAAGCCTTAAAAATGCGAATTAAAATTCTCAAGATAACCCTGTCCCTCGAGCAAAAATTGAGCGATAGTGTGTCGCTCGAGCGAAGTCCTGACGACAGGTTAGCGACAATATTTCTGTTTCTGTCGCTCGAGCCAAGTCATGGCGATAGTCTAGTGAATTTGCGGCGCCGTTTTTCCTTTTTTTCTAATCTCGAACCCTATACTTAATACAACTCAATTTATAATAGTTGCAGCTTACTCCTTGAATTTTACAACACATTAAATCTAATTCATTTTGTTCACAGATTTGCCAATTACATCAAAAATTTAACAAGCTCTCCCTTTAGCATTATGTGACAAAACTACAAATCTAAAGTCAAGGTAGTAAAACAAAATAGACTTAAAACACCTACTACTATCAAATCAACTGTTTTGACTGAACTATGCTTTTTCTTTGTAAACCTATTTCCTGAAACAAACAACTCAATATCCATTGTAAAAGAACGTGAAACAGTAATATTGATAAGCATAATTCAAACAGTTAATCATTAGTCATATCAGTTAAAAGTTAGATGCATTAAATCTTACCAACTAAATTAAGATGCAACATCAATGTAAACCAACATAACAAAAGAAACATTGATATTACTAAATATCAAAACTTAATCTAGTTGAAACAAAATTTAACATTCAATGTTAATGTCAAATCAAAAAAACTTTTATGTACATCAAAATATCTACTACTACTCCCCCTTTTTGTCACAAATGACAAGGGATCAAGAATTAACATAAAATAATCCAAGAATGAGTTGTTAGCATGCATAAGTATAAGCAATGGACATTAACCGTTCCCACATACGTAACTTAAATTAACATGGAGTAAATTGTATAAGTGACTCATATGTGTAAAGTATCACAAATCCTTTGGAAATAGGACTCCAAACCTTAATTTTGTGAGAAATGACACGCTAAACACCACTGTCAATAAGTTTACTTATCTACTTATGAAAGTCAAATCATTTAAAACACATTAGAACCTATATAAAAAAGGTCATTTTATATGGAAGTTTTATTTTCTCTCCCTAAATTTGAGCAATTTTTTTCTCATATCTTTTAATATTTGAAGTTCATTATTATTTTTCTCATATTAAGTGAAGGCTTTTCTTCATTAAGCAACTAAAATGAACTTTGTAGCGAGCTTTAGGCCAGTTAATCCAAATCAGTTGACCATAGGCACAAGGTTATGAAAACCCCGCATATTTAGTTGCTCGAGTCAAATACGCTCCGAAAAAGAACATAAGATATTGAGCTTTCTACTACCGAGGATAAACTTGAGTTTAGGTATAATAAATATGGTCAATTCATGTTCGAAGTCACCTTACTAGCAAGTGATTGCCATCCCAAATCTCACACACGTGGTAGAGTCACACTAACAATATCATAGTATGTGCAGTGTAGATGGTGCATGAAAACACTTATACTAAGTACTTCATAAATAACCTAAGTCAGCAATGTAAAATATGTTACAACTCATCGATTAAACTCATGCTTGATCACAAAAAAAAAAAAAAAATCAAGTATATTGTAGTATGCTGTAAAAGAACATTTTCCAGCATTTTTATTTTCAATTTTTTTTTTTTTAATTTTTGAATCATGAATGCACTAAGCACACAAAGTAATAAAAAAATAAAAATAAATAAAAGTAAATAAATAAAAAATGCACGAGTTTTCTACTTAGAAAACAAATAAAAAAATATGATGCAAGTATAAATCAATGTCACACAATGCTAAAGCACGAGCATGCACCAACGTACCTAATCAAAAGGGTACACAAACATCAATAGCCGTCCTAAGAGATTCAAATCGCAGGCCATAGAATGGTTTGGTACATAGATCAGCTAATTGATTTTCTGTAGAGATGTGCTCAAGAGTTACAACACATGTCTTTACGTGCTCTCGAATAAAATGATGTCGTATATCAATATATTTAGTTTGAGAGTGTTGAACATGATTTTTGGAAATATTGATGGCACTAGTATTATCACAAAATAAATTTATAGTTCCTTGGTCAATTCCATAATCACTTAACACCTTCTTCATCCAAAGTAGTTGAGTGCAGCAACTTCCTGCAGCTATATATTTGACCTCTGCCGTAGATAATGAGATAGAATTTTGTTTCTTACTCATCCAATCTATAAGATTAACACCAACATAAAAACATCATCCAGAAGTACTTTTTCTATCATCAGCATTTCCAGTCCAATCGGCATCGGAATAGCCAGTAATGTCAATATTAGAATCTCGATAGTACATGATTCCATAATCTAAGGTTTCATTAATATATCTAATTATACGCCATACGACGCTCAGGTGGGATTCCATAGGATCAGCCTAAAAGCGCGCACACATTCCAACACTAAAGGTTATGTCGGGTCTACTTGCAGTGAGATAAAGTAAACTACCTATCATACTCCTATCTAGTGTCTGATCAACATTCTTACATGTAGGATCATGACCTAACTTGACACTAATGCTCATCGGGGTTCTAGTGTTTTGCTGTCTAGTAAAAAATGTTTGACAAGGTCTTTAGCGTACTTCGATTGAGATATGAACAACCTATCATCAGTTTGTTTAACTTGGAGACCGAGAAAGTAATTTAATTCTCCAACTATACTCATCTCAAATTCTTGATTCATATATTCAACGAATTCACGAGGAAGAGAATCTATAGCAGAACCAAAAATAATATCATCGATGTAAATTTGAGCTATGGTGATGGTTTCCTCAATATTTTTAATGAACAAAGTTCTATCTGTACCACCTCTAGAAAAATCATGTTCTCGAGATATGCAGTTACTCTATCATACCAAGCTCTAGGAGCTTGTTTAAGACCATATAAGGCTTTGATCAATTTTTAAACATAATGTGGAACTTAGGATCAATAAATCATTTAGGTTGTTCAACATAGGCTTCTTCCTGAAGTATTCCATTCAAGAAAGCACTCTTAACATCCATTTGATATAATTTGAATCCTAAAGTGCAGACAATAGCCAGAAGAATTCTAATGGATTCAAGTCGAGCTACCGAGGTAAATGTTTTATCAAAGTCAACTCCTTCAACCTGAGTATATCCTTGGACAACCAAACCTAGCCTTGCTTCTAGTTATGGTACCTTGATAATCAGTTTTATTCTTAAATATCCATCTAGTACCTATAACATTGGTATTATCAGGCCTAGGAACTAAATACCATACATTGTTTCTCACAAACTAATTAGCTCCTCATGCATCACATTTACCCAACATTCATCACTAAGTGCATCTTCAAATTTCTTAGGCTCAATCTGAGACACATAACTAGCAAATGTCAGGTTGTTTAAAACCCTCTTACGAAGTCTCATCCCTTCAACTAAATCCCCCATAATATTTACCGTAAGATGATTAGACTTAATTCTAGACGAAGTTTCCTTAGGAGGTTTAGGTCTATCATTAGGTGAAGACTCCTGATTGGATGTACCTAAACCATTAGAAGTATGTAAGGGATCGAAAATTGAGATTTCTTTAGTTTCAGTAACCATGACGTGATCTCTACTCAAGTGATCTAACTCTTTCCAATTTTTTCCAAACTCCCCCATCACTACAAGCATCATCTACCATTACATTGATAGACTCCATCACAACAGGTGTACGAGAATTGTATACCTGATAAGCTCGACTAATTCTGGAGTATCCTAGGAAAATTCCTTCATCATTCTTCGAACCAAACTTGCCCAACTTTTCCCTATCTCTAAGAATATAGCACTTGCTGCCAAACACACAAAAGTACTTGACAGTAGGTCTTTTATCGTTCCAGATATCATACGGTGTTTTATAAGTTTTAGGTCTAAGGTAAACTTTGTTCACTATGTGACACGCAGTGTTGATGGTTTCACCCCAGAAATGCATAGCTAGTCCCTTACCATGAAGCATGGCTCTAGCCATTTCCTGAAGCACACGATTTTTCCTTTCAATAACCCCATTTTGTTGAGGAGTGATCGACGAGGAGAACTCATGCTGGATTCTCTCCTCCAAGCAAAAGTTCTCGAGATTAGAGTTTTCAAACTCTTTACCATGATCACTACGAATGCGTGTTATGGAAAATCTTTCTCATTCCTGACCTCTTGCACAATGAGATGATAAGTCCAAATACCTCAATTTTATCTCTCTACAACTTAATCCATGTATATCGAGAGAAATCGTCAACCACAACCAAAATATCCCTTTTACCACCAAGAATTTTTGTCATATATGGTCCTATTAAGTCCATATGGAGTAATTCAAGTGGCTTGTTAGTCAAGATCTTAGAAGTTTGTTTATGAGGAACTCTAATCTGTTTACCTTGTTGACGTGGGCCACATACAGTGGTATCAATTTTTTTCAAGTTTAGGTAACCCATTTACAAGTTCCTTCTTGGCGAGTTTAGACAACCTTTTATGGTTCATATGACCAANTCACATCAATCTTGGCACTGCTACACACATATTTTGAATTAGGAAAGACTCCATAACAATTGTTAGAAGTTCTTCCACCTTCAAGAACAACGTTATCAGTAGAATCGTATACAGTACACCTTTTCTGGAAAAAACTAACCTCAAAATCAGTATCACATATTTGACTAATGCTTAACAAAATTGACTTTAAACCTTTCACATAAATCATATCTGAGATAGCAGGTAGTCCACATATATTAACGACATCTTTACCTAGAATATGTGCGGTAGCCTCGTCCATAAAAGTAACCATACCACCATTCCAATTAGTGAGAATGGAGAACAGGGTTTTACTACCACACATATGTCTAGAACATACACTATCAAGATACCACATAGAGTTATTTTGAGCTTTAAGTCCAGCGTGGGCAACATAACAATTCAACTAATCATTAGACCTAGGAAGATCAATTTTCTTAACACAAACCTTTTTAGTAGTAGAAGTAATTCTAGCTAACTGAGTCATCATCTTAGTTAAGTGGCTAACTTGATTAGTGAGGAAGTTAACCTTGCTTGAGATAGCCTGACTTTTACTTCTAGTCACCAGCTTACGACACTTAGGTCTTGTGTGTCCTAGTGTGCCACAATGGTAACAGGTGTGAATAAATCTAGGCTCAACCCTAATCGGAGGTTGTTGCCGATTTATAGGACGATTGATCCTACATTATCTAGTAGGCTTCGATCTTAGGACATTCTTGCCTTTGGGTTCAGTTTCAGTAGTATTCCTAATCTTATTGGTGGTTCGGACGAACGTGGTCTTGGAAGTACTAACATTAGTATTACCATTTTGAACGTATCCTAAACCATGCCTATTTCCAGCAGGCTTGTTCATCCCTAACAGATTATCGAGTTTCTGAGTACCACTCATAAAGGAATGAAGTTAAGTATTAGATTTTTCTAGATCACTTGTTAAGGATTTAACTTTATCTTCTAGATTCTCATTACTAGCTTCAACTCACCCAAATTTTTGGTGGAATCCTGATGGTCACCTAAGAGTTTCTCTCTCATTCTTTCAAGATCATTAACTTTTTTTAGTACAACTTTATTGACCTTTTTGATTTTAAGGCTTTCCTCAAATAATTGTCAATAAGACTCATGAATATTGATTTCATCCTCAGAGCCATCCTCAGAATTCTCACTATGTTCATCATTCTCCAACGTTTCATTCTCGTTATCAAATTCAATCTTAGCTAGAGACGTGAAAGCCATAAAATTTTGTTCATCCTCACCACTAGAGGTATCACTCTGAACACTCGAATCTGATTCATCATCACTCAAAGTTATTGCTAATGCCTTACCCATTCCTTTATTCAAATACTTCTTTAAATTAGGACATTCATTCCTATAGTGACAAAAACCTTGACACTAATGACATATAACAGACTGTGTTTTCTTACTAGAAGTCCTAGGGTTATTCTTCTCAACTTTATCTTTCAAGAATTTGCTAAGAATATCATTTTTCCTATCGTGAGGTTTTCTTCTATTTCTCATCACCTTCTGAATTTTTTTTCACGAAATAAGCAATTTCGTCGTCCCTAAGGGTCTCGGCGTCAGTAAACTCACTCTCTTATTCCCTAATGGTGTTCATGGCTATAGATTTAACTTTCTTTGGTTGAGAAATGGTGAGTTCATAGATTTGGAGAGATCCTATGAGTTCTTCTATCTTAACTTCATCTAAATCCTTACTTTCTTCATCAGCAGTGATCTTAGGTCTAAAACTTTCAGGTAGGGATCTAAGGAGTTTTCGAACTATATTAGACTTGGGGATCTTTTCACCTAGGTTGAAACTCAAGTTTACTATATCATTGAGCTTCACATAGAATTCATCGAACGATTCATCATCCTTCATTTTAATTTCTTCAAATTTAGAGGTTAACATTTGCAGTTTGGTGTTCTTCACAGTTTTGGTACCCTCGTGTGTGGTCTCTAAGATATCCCAAACCTCTTTAGCTGTTTTGTACATCGACACTTTCCTAAACTCTTCTACTGACACAACCATAAATAGAGCATGAAGCCCTTTACTATTCCAGTTGCAATCAGCAACTTGATCTTTAGTCCAAAGAGAAATGTCAGTGGGTGTAAGAACACCAACAACAGTGGATGAAGGTACAGTCCAACCATTTAGAACATCGATCCAAATACGCTCATCCAACGCTTTAAGGAATGTTCTCATTTTGAACTTTTCAGTAAGCATAGTTGCTTTCGTCAAAAAAAGGGATGCACGGATAAAGACTGACTCATCTAGATTAATTTAAGGGTTATCGAAATGTGGCTCTGATACCAATTGAGATTACTAGATTCGACCTAAACTACACCTAGATGAGGGTAAATAGGTGATTATACAGAATTAAAACTTAATAATTAACTAGCAACTAGTCACTATTAATTATCTCTAGATGGTTAATCAAACAGTCCAATTTTTCTATGTTGAATTACCACAGTTATATGAAAGCAATAAATAAACACTACGAATGATCACGGAGAAGCCTTAACTGGATAAAAACTTCGGATACTTTGCTAGTCAACAATCCACTTTAAATGAATTTTGAACTTACAGTCCGCCAGACACGAATATCACTAGTACTTTCTGACATCCTGACTGCAATTCTCACAGCTCTCCTGGATTGCATGTTTCTACACCAACTCATAGCTGTAGTTTTCAAAGCTCTCATGGATTACGCGCTTCTGCACCAACTCCAACTTTATGAATTCTTCTATCTCCTGTGGATCAACGAAGAACTCCGTATTCTCCAACAACTGGAACTCCAGTCACCTTTCCTTGGATCTTCAAAACTCTGGCAGATGTGTAGGAAGTAGCAGTTTGATATTTGGATTGTAGGTTTGATGTTTTCAATGCCTTGGACACAACAAACAATGAAGGTTGAAAGCTATGGATGGAAAAAATATGAAGTAATCAATGGTTTATCAATGCTCAACTTTAAGAAAAGACGTTCAAAGGCGTTTTGGTATTTATACTGTAGGTTTATGAATGAATGAGTCGGCAAAAAACCCTTAAAAACATGAATTAAAATTCTCTAGATAACTCTATCGTTCGAGCGAAAGTTGGGCGACAAACGAGCGATGATGTGTAGCTCGAACGAAGTCATGGCGACATGTTAGCAACAATGTTTCTGTTTTTGCCGCTCGAGCCAAGTCATGGCGACAGTCTAGCGAAATTCCGGCGCTGTTCTTCCTTTTTTTCCATTCTCGAACCCTAGACTTAAAACAATTCAATTTATAATTATTGCAGCTTAATCCTTGACTTTTACAACACATTAAATCTAGTCCATTTTGTTCACATATTTGGCAATTACATAAAAAACCTAACACAAATAAAAACAAAAAGCCCGACTCGTTGCCCATTTTCAATTTTTTTGTTTTATTAATATTTAATTTAAAATTTAAATCTGTAAAGTATGACTTATACATAAATATGCTTATATAATTAATAGTCATAATTACGTTACAACTACCTATTTTTATAATTTATTATCAAATTTTTAGTATTCCCGTTATGTTTTATTGATGTAAATTTTAAATTTTATTACATATGAGTTAATATAATATTATTTGTTATCTTGTGGTGTTGAAACTTAAAAGACATTTTCTAGTCCAATATTTTTAATTCTACAAGTGAGTATTAGGGTATTTATACATCTGAAAATTGTACACTAATTTATATATTTTTGTATTTATATGAATATTTTTTATTATATTTTAGTCGAGAAGAAGAACTTGTTTACTTCTGTACACGAATATTTCATGAATTTAAAAATAAAAATAAAAAATTCATGAGCCGACTTGGCTCGGTGAAGTCCGAGCCAAAAGTCAGAGTCAAGCCTCCAAAATTTTAGCCTAGGCTTTGGCCAGGCTTGGCTCGGGCTAAAAAAGTTCAAGCTGTTTTTTTTACCAGGTCATGCACGAGTCACAAGCGAACTCCGAGCTTTCACTCGTGAGCCGGCTCATTGACATCTCTAGTATTGAGTTTTTTGAGCACAAGAAGTCTCCAATATTTTTCCTGATCAAATTTTTTATCCGGGAATAGAAAAAATAAATCTATAGTACCCCTTCCTATATAGAGTCTATTTTTCCTTCTTGTATAAGAAAAAAAATATTTAATCTATTTCCTAATTGCGGCCTAAGAATCTCAAGGAAAATATTAGGGTATATTTGGTTTGCTATTTTTAGTTTTTCAAAACACTGAAAAACGTGTTTGATTTTGTATTTTTAAAAATGCATTTTCGAAAATAATGATAAACTTATAATATAAAAATCAAAAGACAAATTTTATTTTTCATTTTAAGTGTTTTTAAAACTCTGAATACACTCAAAATGTGGAAAACAAACGTTTAAATAAAATTTTAAAAGTAACAAAATAAAAATCTACAAAATAAATTCTAAGATCAAAAATTTTTAAAAATAAAATTCTAAAATTTCAAATTTAAAATAAAAATAGTTCAAACTCATAATGATTATTTACATAAAAATTCTAAGAAGTATTTAAGTAAACACAAATATAAATATTCTCAATCCAAATCACTAATTTTCATTTTTATTTCCTATATTTTGAACTCAATTTAATATTTAATCTTTATTTTACTTTTGGCGAAAAAAAAATATATTGTAAGATTCACCAATTTTAAAATCTATATATTATATGATAATATATTAACATAAAATTATTTTTTTCCTAAATAGTTTTTTTTTTCAAAATTTTAAACTAAACATGTTTTCTAATTTTCTATTTTGAGAAATAATTTT
The DNA here is from genome assembly GCA_903798255.1 of Fraxinus quadrangulata. Lineage (NCBI taxonomy): Eukaryota > Viridiplantae > Streptophyta > Magnoliopsida > Lamiales > Oleaceae > Fraxinus > Fraxinus quadrangulata. Next base: position 19,269 of record CAIGRB010147542.1, read on the forward strand.
TCAAAATGACAAACCAAATGCATTTTCAACATTTCTAAAATAGACTCTCAAAAGAGAAAATTGAAAATGAATTCATAACTAAAAATTGAAAAATAAAATACAAACCAAATGAGCCCTTAATACTTACATTAAGCACAATGATAAGAAAATTAAAAAAACAATCTTATATTACCAAATAACATTTCACAAAATCTTTACTAAAAGGAAATAAAGAAAGGCTAGAATCACCACCTAGTCAACTAAAAATTGAAAAATAAAATACAAACCAAATGAGCCCTTAATACTTACATTAAGCACAATGATAAGAAAATTAAATAAACAATCTTATATTACCAAATAACATTTCACAAAATCTTTACTAAAAGGAAATAAAGAAAGGCTAGAATCACCACCTAGTCAACTAACTTCAAAAAAATTATCCTCCCATTTTTTTCTCCCCATTTTTTTGTAATAAGTTAAGTCATTTGTACATAAAAAATGAACATCACTTTTGACAACATCCAAGTTGGCACGATTTGATTGGTGAACAAAATTATTTATTCTTTTAAGCTGACGAATAACGTATTGTCACATGGTACAATGTAAACAATGATGTACATTTGAAAATAAAAGAGAAAATTATATTTTGAAAATAATGTTGACCAAACAAGGGCCTAATCTTTTTTAGCCTGGGTTTGACACACATTGTTTTTAAATATATTTTTTCAAAACTCATTTTCAACCACATATTTTTTAATAAAATAATATTTTCCATCACATCAATAACTTTTCTTACTTTTTAATCACATATTTTCCATCATATCACTACTAATACATTATTTCCTCAATAATATCCATCAAACACACTATTAGTGTTTGAAAATATTTATTTATCTTTACTTTTTTACTATGCGGTTCGACCGTTTGACCCTTGACTCCTTTTCTTTTTCGAGTCGATGATCGAGTCGATTTTTAAAACATTGATATGAACCTCCTAGTAAAAAAAAAATCACTCAACATACTAGAATGAGAAGACGCCACACAAATAAAAGTATACAACTAAAAGATAAATTACACTATTAGATCAATAAGCATGCAATCAACGCAAAATGCAATGCATAAGAGTTTTTGGAGAGTTTCAAAACGAAAAGTGTCCAAGGCCTTGTGAATAAATCAGCAAGTATTGGTGCTCGGTTTGTGGTTTTTGGTTTATACCAAGCAAATTACTTCTTTTAAATTTGAATAGAAATGAAAATGAAAATGAAAATATTAATTAAAAGCAAATGGGAAGAATTTTGATGCCATCAAATCAAAAAATAAAGAATCAAAATCAAGAATAAGAAAAAAAACACAAGCCAAAGGGATCTTGGATCCGTTCTTTTTCTGATATCTATATGTTTGATCCTTGAGTGTTGGACAGTGTTTTTTATAATATTAATGACACTTGTGTTGTCACACATCATGCTATCAGAGTTCATACTTATACCATAGTCACTTAACACGTGCTTCATCCATTGCAATTGAGTACAACAACTTCCAGTAGCAATGTACCCTGCATCGCTTGTAGACACGGAAATCAAATTATATTTTTTACTCAGACAAACATTCAAGTTGTTTCCTATGTAAACACACCTCCCGTTGTGCTTTTTTGATTATCTACATTCCCTTCCCAATCTGCATCACTATAACCTGCAAGATGGAAATTAGTGTCAATAGAGAACCATAGACCAAGTTCAGTGGTACCATGAATGTACAAGATAATTCTTTTGACTGTAGCTAGATAGGACTCATTAGGGTTTGCTTGATATCAAGCACGTACTTCCACACTAAATGTAATGTACAATCTGCTTAAAGGTCAGGTACAATAGATTCCAATCATACTTCTATACAATTTGGTGTCCTCATTCTCATTTCAAATTACTAGTGTATGAGATTGATAAACTCTTTTGCCTCGCTCTCATATGTTTTTTTTTCCGAACACGATGTCATATATATACACACACACACACACACACACACACACACACACATACATACAAGTAAACACAAGAGTTGGTCTTGACTTTAACTGCTTGTTAAACAAAATTTCGTCAATTTCATCCCTTAAATGGTTTTTTCCAGCAAGAAAGTGGTAAGACTTCATACAAGGCTCGAGGTACCTATTTCGGTACATATAAATCCTTCCTGATTATATAGACATGGTTGGAAAGTGAGAACATATCCTTTAGGATATTCAACATATACCTCCTCATTGAGATACACATTTAGAAATGCACTATTTATATCCATTTGATACAATTCAAAGTTCAACTAACAAGTAACTACAAGTTGACGATGAATAGACTTTTATCAAGCAATTGGTGACAAAGTCTTGTCAAAATCAATTCCTTATACTTGAGTATATCCTTGAGCAACTAAACGTGCCTTATTCGTCATAGAATATTTTTCATCATTTTTTTTGTTAGAATATGACCCAAATTCCTATTGGGATTATGATTGATAAAAGGAATACGAGTCTTATTGGTTTGGAAGTCCAGATAGAAAAGGGATTCATTAGGACTTATGTTGTATTGGCAATTCTTTAGACACAATGATTATTATAAAAGAGTTGTAAAAGTCAAGGAGTCTTTTGGAGGATTTTATAGATGAAATATGAGTCTTTGGGTTCGAGTATGGAACAAAGAGAAAGAATCGCTAGCTTTACGCTAGTCTGTTGCCTAACTTATGCTCGAGCGAAAAAAGTAGAATCATTGTTGCATGCCTATCGCTCTAGCGACATACCTCTAGCTCGCCAGTCGCTAGCCTAGCGCTCCAACGATAGCGTCATACGTGAAGCCCTAGTTCACGATTTTCAAGAGTTCTATCTATCCTATACTACCTAAATACCTCTTATTATGAATACCCAATACCCATTATAGTTTTGGTCGGGGTTGATTATTAGTTTACATTCTCATAACATCAATCCAAGATCCAAGAATACATCAAGACATGAGATAAACCTTTTGATTCTTGAGATCAATTAACCACAAGTTGGAATAAATATCAAAGACAAATAATCCAAAAAACTCACTTCCTAAATATAATCAGGAAAGTACTTTCTCAATAGATTTTAGAAATTGTTGAAATTTGAGGGAGGTTGGACCAGAAGCATAAAAGAGTACAAGAACAAGGTGTTCTTGATGATCGACATGAATAGACAATTTCAGAAGATCGAGAGTAGGTATGAGTAAAGCACGTTCCAGCGGGTCTTAGATATTGTAGGAATTAGATCAGTGAGTGAGCTTTATAGACTAGATCATACTGTAAGTTGTTATTATCTATAGTGAAAACTATTGGTTTGGTGCCGGAGTTTTTTACCCAGTTAAAGATTTTCTCCGTCATCAATTCTTTGTGTTGTTTACATTATTAATTTCATAAAAGCCGGCAATTCAACATAAGGTAGTTAATTCAAGTGAACTGGATCTAGATTAATTAATTATTGTGACTTGTTGCAATATTGATGAACGATAACCTTTCATTCTGCATTATTCACCCACATCTAGGTGATTTTAGGGTCGAACTAGTAACTTTCAAGTGATATCAGAACCCAAATTCATTTCCTGACCCTAGTTCTCTCGATGAGTAGTTCATTATTTGTTTCGCTATATGTTGATCGCAGTAACTATGCCTATTGGAAAGTTAAAATGAGTACCTTCCCGAAATTTATGGATGAGCGTATTTGGTTGAGCATAGTAAATTGTTGGACCATCCCATCTATCATAGTTGCAGGTGTAGTTACCGCTACTGATATGTCAACTTGGTCTAATAATTATTTAGATGTGTAATTGGAATAATAAAGGGCTTCATGCTCTATTTATGGCTGTATCACTTGAAAAATTTAGACGTATGTCTATGTGTGAGGTTACTAAAGGGGTTTGGTATATTTTATAGGCCACACATGAGGGAACTCAGTCTGCTAAAAATTCTAAGTTATAGATGTTAATCACTAGGTTTGAAGAGATTATGATGAAGGATGATGAGACTTTCGACGACTTCTATGCGAGTTTGAATGATATAGTTAATTCTAGCTTTAACCTAGATGAGAGAATTTCTTAACCTAAGATTGTCAGAAAAATCCTAAGATCATTACCTAAGAGATTTAAACCTAAAGTTACGGTTATTGAGGAGAGCAAGGATCTAAATGCTATTAAGATTGAAGAATTGGTTAAATCTTTCCAAACTTATGACTCACTATATCTCAACCTAAGAAGAACAAGTCTATAACATTGAACATTGTTAGGGAAGAAGAGTATGATTCTTCTGATTCAGAATTACTTAATGATGAAGAAATAACATACTTTGTTAAGAATTTTCAAAAAATGTTTAGAAATAAAAAGAAGATTAAAGAAAGACACATAAGTAATTCCAGTGAGTCTAGAAAAAGATCTGAATATGTGAGATATCATAAGTGTCTATGTTTTGGCCACTATAGAAGTGAATGCCTAATGGTAAGAGAAATTAGGGTAAAACTATGAATGCAACTCTCATTGATAACGAGTCTAACTCGGATAATCAAATTGAGATGTCCACTCATGAGGAGAGTGGGAAGTTTATGGCCTTTAATGCTAGGATTAAAAGTGAATCTGATAAGGACATTAAGAAGTTTAAGAAAGTTGATAGTGGTGAGCAATCTGAGGAAGATTTTGAAGATGAGGAAGAGAATCGTGAGGCTTATCAAAAATTATTTGAAGAGAGTCTTAAGATTAAGAAGGTGAATAAGTCATGCTTAAGAATGTCAATGAACTTGAGCTAGTTAGAGAGAAACTTGTAGCTGACTTTCAAGAGTCTACCTTGTGCATTAATAAACTAGATACTGTGAATCAATCTCTAGAGTCTAAGAATAAGGATCTTATAGGTGAACTTGAGAAGTCATCTAAGAGAGTAAGTGAGATGACCATTGAGAATGATACATTTGAAATCCATGTTAAGAACCTTCCGATCGAATTTGAATATTCCAAGTCTCAACTTCTTGCTTTCTTTTGTGGATCTCAGAAACTGAACAGTCTTTTGGTGTTGAACAAGCCTGTAGGGAACAGGGAAGGTTTAGGATATAAGCAGACCGATCATAAGGGCTAGTACTTCAAAAACCATTTTTATCCCTACCACAAACTAGCATATGTATGTTCCTAATCTTGAACTCAAGAATACGGGTATTGTAGGACGAAGACCCACTAGACATAGGACCTACTAACCTAGGAATAGATATCAGTGACCACATAACTTGGGACCTATGTTTAGCTCTACTTGTTTCAATTGTGGTGAGTTGGGACATATAAGACCTAGATGTCATAAATTTTTGACTAGAAATAGAAATCAGAATTTCACTAGAGTTAGAAATCAGAATTTTGATGGCTGAATTAACTTCCTCACTAATCAAGTGAGTCATTTGACCAAGTTAATGATAGACTCAAAATAAGTCTTCAACTAGACAAGTTTAAATTAAAAAAGAGTGATATGAAAAATTTAGAAATTGATCATGGTACTCTTAAAGGTAAGAGTATTTGTATACCTAACTGATTAGGTGTTTAATACATCCTCATGTTTATTAATTGTGATTCATTCATTATTGCATTGATCTCTTTTTATTTTTATTTTTAGGTAATTTGATATTTTAAGGAAAATAATAATAAATTTTTTTGTGAAAAATCGAAAAATAAAGAAAGGGATTTTTTTCACTACAGCATGATATATGATTTACCTGAATATGTCTGTGGTGACCAATTATGAGTTCAATTGATGTGCTATAACATATTTTCAATTACTTTGTTTATGTTTATGTGGAGTACTTATTATATATTTCTTTATGTACAATTTACACTGCACACACTATGATCTTGTGAGTAAGTTTGACTACGTGTGTGAGATTTGGGATGGCCATTATCTGTTGATAATGTGACTTTGAACATGGATCGACCTTAATTTTCTAAATCTAAGATCTAGTATATCCTTTTAAATAAAAAAATATTTTCATCTTATACTCTTCTTCGAAGCATATGCGACTTGGGCAATTAAGGACGAGGGGTTTCTCATAACTTGATGCCCTATGGTCAATTGACTTGGAGTTATCGGTACAAAACTCATTACAGAGGTCATCTTCGTCGCTTAATGGATAAAAATCTGCATATAAGATGTGAAAAATTGAAGAGAAAAATGACGAGTTTAAAAAGAAAAATATAAATTGTGTGAGGGGAGAAAAGAAAAATATACATGAAAATGAACTTTATTTATGGTCCTAATATGCATTATTGGTTTGACTTTTATTAGTAAGAGAATAAACTTATTTAACAGCGATGTTTAGCATGTCATTTCTCACAAATTTAATGTTAGGAGTCTTGATCACAAGGAATTAGTGGTACTTAACACACATGAGTCACTTATACAATGTAATACATTTAGACTTGAACTAAGTATACGAAAATTTTTACTGATCACTGATTATACTTGTGCATGCTATCAATTGCATCTTTGAGTTATTATATATTGTTGTTATAGCTCCCTTCATCATTTATGACAAAAAGGGAAAGATAATCAGTAGCATTTTAATTTCAGTCATGGCATTTTGTTTTTAATTTTGGAGAGTTCGCAGTATGGGGGAGAGTGTTAATATCGTAAATAGTCATTGAACTTTGTCAAAAGTTCCTAGAAGGTCACCGAACTTCAAAAATACCTTAAGTAGTCATTGAACTTTGCAAAAAGTTCCTAGGAGGTCACTAAACTTGAAAACTTCTCTAAATAATCACTGAACTTTGCCAAAACTTCCCTAAATAGTCACTCAATTTTGCAAAAATTTTCTAAAAGGTCATTGAACCATTGATGTATGATGTTCTAATTTACGAAGTTCGGTGACCTTCTAGAAAGTTTTGACAAATTTTAGTGACTATTTAGGGAAGTTTTGAAGTTCAGTGACTACTTAAGGTATTTTTGAAGTTCGGTGACCTCCTAGGAACTTTTGACAAAGTTCAGTGACTATTTAGTGCATTAACTCTAGGGGAGATGATAGTATAGGGAGTTTTGCTTTTTTGAATGCTTAGATTTAGAGTTTTGATGTTTTATAATATTAATGTTTCAGTTGGTATTTTGATTAATATTAGTATTACTTCATTTCAATTATTAGATTTCATGTATCATGTGCTTTTACACTTGGTATTTGAGTTGTTGATTTTATGAAATATGTTTCAAAAAATGCAAGAGACAGACATTCAGTCTAGGTATTTGAGTTTGGGCAAATTAGTTTTGTTTCTAAATCCTTAACTTCTGTTGTATAATTTTGACACAGAATGTTATGGGAGATCATTAGAACTTATGTTGTATTGGCAGTTCTTTAGACAAAAAGATTATTATAAAAGAATTTGATTGTTATAAAAGAGTTGTAAAAGTTAGGAGTCTTTTGGAGAGTTGTATAATCGAGCAGTTTTGGTGACTCAGCTGGAGCTGGAAGTGAATGGGATGATTCGAGAAAGGTTGGTGTACAAGTAGTTCTGCTGGTAAGCAAGACTTGGATATAGTTCACAGTTGCTGAGTATGCACGGTAGGGGCATGTGTGCTCAGAAGGGGCATGGTAGAAGAAATAGAAAATGACTTGAAGGGTGAAGAATAATTCCTTGCGTTGGAACTTGTTTCAAGGTGGAGATTTTATGAATATGTCTTAAATTCCTATTAGGATTAGGATTGGGTTGATAAATTGATCAAACGAACAAGACTCTTCGTGGTTTGGAAATTCGGATAGAAATGGATCAAAGTTCATTAAGGATTTGAAGTTTGATTAGTAAAAACACTTTGGATAATTGAAGACTTGGTTTTGGATTTTTAGTGGAGAAAAAGATGCCACAATTTAGCTAGTCGGCCACTAGTTTTGACGCTTGAGCATTGATGGTGAAAAACGAAACAAAGAGCTGGCGCTTGCCTGGCGTTTTGAGTGCCAATCTTATCCTGGCGAAAATTCTTTTTCAATTTTGACTCCTTTCTTGAGTTGTATTTCATCTGAAAAAATTGTAATGAGTTCATATATATATTCAACGTGGTGTAGGCTCTTCATAGACTCAACATAATAATTAGATCATTGTTGTATATATTAGAAACTTAAAGAATTGTTTAGATTTAGATTGAGAGTATCAAGTCTTGTAAACACAATTTTAGTTTCTTGATCTATGAAATTCTCCTTTTCTTCTACATAAATCTTATGTTGTTATGTGATCCATTATTTTCAATATCACTCTTATTTTCTCGTCCTTTAATTATTTTGCTTGAATTCTCAACAAATTGGTATTAAAGCAATTATAGTATCTTGTTTGTTTCTAACACTTTCACACTAGCCTAGTTCTTATTGCATTGCAAATTCCATCATTCATCACCAAGATATTCGTTCACCTTTTTTGGCTCAATTGGAGAGGTATAATATACATGACTAATTTCAATTGCAAGTCCGCTTCTCATCACCATGCTTTCATTGAAATTTTCTATTACATTTGCCATAGGATGAGCATTTTTCTCTTACGATGAAGGTTGATTTCTGAGAATATAATCTCTGATGTCACCCTACTGGTCATAAATTGTTACTTCACAATTTGGTATATTCGTGTCATCTAACCTAGCACATTTCATCTAACCTAGCACATTTTGCATCTGCTGCATTTTAGATATTCATGCACTACATTCAATTTTTTTTTTGTGCGTTGCCATGGGTTAATAATCTGATTGGGCAATGAACTTTGCACAATGTTTTCATTGGGTCACTGAGCTTTAAAAGTTTTCCAATTATTTACTGAATTTTGTAGTATGTAACTTCATCCATCACTCAATCAACGACAGTTCGAAAAAATGACGAAATTGATAAAGTGGCAAATGGAGTCACTTATGTGGCACGATATTGCAATTAGTGATTGCCAAATCATGAAGTTGTTGATGGCATGGAGGGGTTAATAATTTGATTGAGCATGAAACTTTGCACAAAGTTTCAAGTAGGTCACTATACTTAGAAGTTTTCCTGTTAATCACTTAATTTTGCAATATGTAACTTTGTAATATATAACCCTATTCATCACTCAATCAACAATCGTTCGAAAAAGTGAAGAAATTGATGGCATGGATAATTGAATCACTTATGTGGCACGATATTGCAATTAGTGGATACCAAATCATGAAATTGTTGATGGCATGGAGTAAGTGATATTTAAAAATACGTATTTTACACCGTCAAAATATTCACCAAATATGGGATGAATATATGAATTCCAATAAATAAATGACAGAACGAGTTGTCATTTTCATTATATGTAATTTTTCTTGGACGTTCAATGTGATTTTTTTAATTGTAGAATTTTAATTTTTTTTTCAATTTATTAATAAATGCAATATTTTCGTTCATTAATATAATTTTTTATTTATCAATTTTCTGTATTAATATAATTTGTAATTAAATAATTCAAAGTCCGTTTCCAATTATCCTACACCAAACCCACTGCAAACACCAGCAAACTTCATGGGAAGATGAATCTTGTAAGACGATAGTAGAATCGAAGCAAACGCACACAGCTGCAAGCTTATGAAAAACCCACGAGCAGACCCACAGAGAAATTTAAGTTTTTAATGGATTTTGTGCAAACCCAAATGAAAGAGGTGTTGGAAATTACAACTTGATTCATAAATGTTGGAAATTAATTTTGATACATGAATTAGCTTATTTAATATTTATGTATTTATTTTATTCATGTATCCATATGGTTCTTTGTANTCATGAATGTTGGAAATTTATTTTGATAAATGAATTAGCATAATTTAATATTTATGTATTTAATTTATTCATGTATCCATATGGTGCTTTGTATCCTACTATTCATAGTATGTAGGAGAATTCATTAATTAGTTTCTTGAATTTATACAATGTATTTAGGGACCCTTTGTACCTATTAAAGGTCTTGTGCTTGAGACATTTCATATAGCCAAGCCATAGAATACAAATATCTTTTGGGAATTTTTCGAGTTTTCTCTTTAGCCTTTCTTCCCATAATTATTTATTTTCAACAAAGTGGTATCAGAGCATATTGAAAAGATGAATAGTTCATTTCATTTTGTTGTTCCCACTCACAAAGGAAAATTATGGACATTGGAGCATAGCATGAAGGTGTTTCTTGGCTCATAGGATGCATGGCAAGTTGTCGAGAAAGGCTATGATGAACTAGAGAATGAAAGAACTTTAAGTCAAGCTCAAAGGAATGTCTTGCAAAGGAACCGCAAGTCAGATCAACATGCTCTCTCTATTATTCACATGAGCTTAGATGAAGCCATGTTTGAGAAAGTTGCTTCCTCAACAAAATCTAAGGAATCTTGGGAAATTTTCGAGAATAATTTCAAGGGAATTGAAAAGGTAAAGAAGGTTTACCTTCAAATCATTCGTGGGGAGTTCGAATCTCTGCACAAGAAAGAGTCTGAATCTGTTTTTGACTATTTCACTAGAGCGTCCTCCGTTGTCAATCATATGAAGCGGTACAGGGAGAATAATGAAGAAAGTCATATAATTGAGAAAATTCTTAGATCGCTTGACTCAAAACTTGAGTTCGTCAATATTGCCATTGAAGAGTCAAATAACATAGATGCCATGACCATTGATCAACTCATGGGGTCCTTGCAAGCATATGAAGAAAGATTGAAGAAGAAAGGCGAGCCAGTGTCTCAAGTTCTCCAAACGAAGGTCTCTTTGGGAGATTAAGAGAAAGAACAAGGATGATCTCAAGGAAGAGGTCAAATTTGTGGTCGAGGAGGAATTTATGGTCATAGTAATGAAATTGAAGAAGAAAGGCGAGCCAGTAGCTCAAGTTCTCCAAAAGAAGGTCTCTTTGGGAGATCAAGAGAAAGAGCAACGACGATCTCAAGGAAGAGGTCAAATTCATGGTCGTGGTCGCAGTCGTGGTCGAGGAGGAAATTATGGTTGTGGTAATGAAAGAAATGATAGAAATTATTATTTTTAAATATTAAAGGATCAAGTAATCAATCGAGAGGTGGCAGAAGAAGGTATGACAAGTCCAATGTTCAATGTTATACTTGTCATAAATATGGTCACTATGCTTCCGAATGTAGGAGTGACACCACCAATAATGAAAATAGAGTTAATTATGTTGAAGCAAAGGAAGATGAAGAATTGTTGTTGTTGTTGGCAACAAAAGAAGAAAAGGATATACGATCATGGTACCTTGACATGGGTGCCGCCAATCACATGAGTGGAAACAAGGAGTTATTCTCAACAATAAATGAGTCGGTGAAAGGCAACATTGTTTTTGAAGATGAAACTAAAGTTCCAATAAAAGGCAAAGGTGATGTTCTTATTCGTGCTGAAAATGGAAGTCATCTTATGATTTCGCAAGTTTATTATGTACCTACTTTGAAATCTAATATTTTGAGTTTGGGACAATTACTTAAGATGGGCTATGATATTTACTTGAAGAATTGTTGCCTTACTTTGAGAGAGATTTCTCATAATCTAATTGCAAAGGTACCAATGGAGAAGAATAGTATGTTTTTGCTTAATGTTAATGTTAATGTTGACCATTTAAGGTGTTTAAAGGCTTGTGTTGAAGACAATTCTTGGCTTTGGCACTTAAGATTTGGCCATTTGAATTTTGGTAGCTTGAAGACCTTGACAAATAAAGAAATGGTTAATGGGATGCCGAAAATTAATCATCCCAATCAACTTTGTGAAGGATGTCTCGTTGGCAAGCAAGCTAGAAAAAGTTTTCCAAGGAATCCACCTCAAGAGCAACAAAGCCACTCCAACTCGTTCATGCAGATGTGTGCGGGCCAATCAAACCACCCTCTCATGGTAAAGCAAATTATTTCTTGCTATTTATTGATGATTTTTCTCACAAAACCTGAGTTTATTTTTTGAAGACGAAAGATGAAGTTTTTGGAGCATTCAAAAAATTCAAAGCTCTTGTTGAAAATGAGAGTGACAAATCCATCAAAGATTTAAGGACCGATCGAGGTGGAGAACTCACTTCTAAGGAGTTTAATAGTTTTTGTGAGATCAATGGAATCCGACATTTTCTCACAGTTCCAAGATCACCGCAACAAAATGGTGTCATGGAGCGGAAGAATATAACCATCCTCAACATGGTTAGTAGTATGCTTAAGATCAAGAGTATGCAGAAGGAGTTTTAGGCAGAAGCTGTTGCATGTGCCATGTATTTGTCTAATCTTTCCCCGTCAAGGAGTGTTCATGACATGACTCCACAAGAAGCTTGGAGCGGTAAGAAACCTAGTGTTTCTCATTTACGTGTTTTTGGTAGTATTGCCTATATTCGTGTGCCAGATGAGAAGAGATTGAAACTTGATGAGAAAAGTAATAAGTTTATTTTCATCGGCTGTGATTCAAGCTCCAAAGGCTACAAGTTTTACAATGCTTGCAATGGAAAGATTGTTATTAGTAGAGATGCGTAATTCGACGAAATAAGCTCCTGGGATTGGAATGTTACGAAAAATGAAGAATACGTGATTGTTCCTTTTCAAGAAGGAGACTCTAGCCAAGAAGCAAGTGAAAATGCTAAGAATCCACCGCATATTTCTACTCATCAATCTCTTCATGATAGTCCCTCCGAAGGACCGAGCCGTATTAGAAATCTTACAGAGATTTATGAAGAAACTGAAATGGTTGATAATCCATCTTTGTTTTGTCTCTTCGCCGACATCAAGCCATTAAACTTTGAAGAGGCAAAGAAAGACAAGAAATGGAGGCATGCAATGGATGAGGAGATTCGAGCAATAAAAAAGAATGGTACATGGGAGCTAGCGTCTCTTCTTGAAGGCTAAAAAGCAATTGGTGTGAAATGGGTGTACAAAGTGAAGAAAAATGCTTGAGGAGAAGTGAAGATATACAAGGCAAAACTTATTGCAAAAGGCTATAGCCAGAAGCATGGCATTGACTATGATGAGGTCTTTGCCCCCGTTGCTCGCTTGAAAACCATTCGATTAATCATTTCCTTGCAGCTCAAAATAAGTGGAAAACTTATCAAATGGACACCAACTCCACTTTCTTGAATGGATATCTTGAAGAAGAAGTATACGTTCAACAACCATTGGGTTATGTTGTCGATGAAAATGAAGATAAAGTCTTAAAGTTGAAGAATGCACTATATGGCTTGATGTCCACATGAGTATGCTCTTTATGTTAAAAAGGATGCATATGGAGGTTTTATGATTGTGTGCTTGTACGTTGATGACTTGATCTTCATCGGTAACAATGAAAAAATGTTTGAAGAATTTAAGAAAATGATGGCTCAAGAATTTGAGATAACCGACATTGGGTTTATGTCCTACTATCTCGGAATTGAGGTAAAACAAAATGCAGGTGGCATTTTTATTTTTCAAGAAACTTATGCAAAGAAAGTTCTTGAAAGATTCAAAATGCAAAATTGCAATCCGGTGAGTACTCCTATTGGGTGTGGAACAAAAACGTCAAAATATGATGAGAGCATGAAAGTGGATCCATCTCTCTATAGAAAGCTTGTTGGAAGCTTGGGATATTTGCCTTGTACAAGACCCGATATTCTTTATGGTGTTGATTTTGTTAGCCGTTATATGGAGGCGCCAACTTTAACTCACATGGAGATTGCTAAAAGGATACTTCACTATATTAAAGGTACCCTTGATTATGGCTTAGCTTATTCTTCTTCTACAAATTTCAAGCTTCATGGTTATAGCGATAATGATTGGTAATGATTAAAAAAGTATCACTGGATTTTTGTTTTTCATGGGTAACACCGCTTTCACTTGGTGTTCAAAGATGCAGCCAATTGTGACTCTTTCTACTTGTGAAGCTGAATATATTTTCGTGCATCATGTGTTTGTCATGCTATCTGGCTAAAGAAGTTGTTGGAGATGCTTCATATGCCCCAAAACGAAACTACACTAATTTATGTTGATAATAAGTCAGCTATTGCTTTGGGTAGAAATCCCATGTTCCATGATTGAAACAAGCATATAGATACGAGATTTCACTTCATTAGAAAGTGCATTGAGAACAAAGAATTAGAGCTTGTTTATGTGAAGACCAATGATCAAGTAGCAGACATTTTCATCAAACCATTGAAGAATGATGATTTTGCAAGATTGCGTGCTTGGATGGAGTCACCAAGAGGGAATCAAGTTTGAGAAGGGGTGTTGGAAATTAAAACTTGATTAATGAATGTTGAAAATTAATTTTGATACATGAATTAACTTATTTAATATTTATGTATTTATTTTATTCATGTATCCATATGGTTCTTTGTATCCTACTATTCATAGTATGTAGGAGAAGTCATTAATTAGTTTCTTGAATTTATACAATGTATTTAGGGACCCTTTGTATTTATAAAAGCCTTTGTGCTTGAGACATTTCATAGAGCCATGCCATAGAATACAAATATCTTTTGAGAATTTTTCTAGTTTTCTCTCTAACCTTTCTTCCCATAATTATTTATTTCCAACAGGAGGATGGAAGAATGGGACAAAAACATAGATGGGAAGGTTTCAGTCTTCAAAGTTTGGAGGGAATCATTAAAAAATTGAGAGGAAATAGATGAATTGTGAAACGGATACATGAAATAAAGAGAAAATGTTTAACAATGGTTTTAATTTATTTCCACAATGGTATAACGAAACCGTGATATAAGTTGTGGCTAGACTTTAATAAAAATTGTTGTCTATGATGGAATAGCTATCCAACTTTTACGAAGGTTTTCAAAATAATTGTTATGTATTAGTTTATAAAATGCGGAAGTTACAATGAAAACAGTTGTATTTAAGCCCCAGATTAACATCCATTAAATCAACTCTTTTTTTCTCAAATTGATTTTCAATCACATTTACACAATAAAAAATCTTACATGTAAATCCAAAACTTTTTCCTACTTTTTAACCACACATTCTCCGAAAAATCACTATTCCAAAACTTATTTAAAAAAAAAAAAAATCTCATTAAAATGGACGTGGGACAGGGGCTAAGTATTGTCTTTTGCCAGTTTTCGGGTAGTAAGAACACTATAGTTAATTAGAAAGTGATCTCAAAACTATGAAGGTTAAAATAATTACATTTTCACGAACTTATAGATTATAATAAATGTTTTTTTTTCAAATTACTATGATGACTAAATGATAAATCATGATGAATATCCTGAAAAAACCATAGGTAAATATCTAAAGAAATTCCACTGTGAACTAGATTGCACTTTGTTTTGTTCTTAAGAAGATTGATAATTTCTAATGAGACATGGAGAGTTAAGTAGAACAGATGCATTGATTAAAATGACAAACTGAAGTTAAAACTTAAAATGTGAGTAACTGTTAAGCAAATTGTAAAATTATTGGCAGTTTGACACAGCCATTGACACTGCATTTTCCAGAAAAGAATATATTCAAATAAAATGACATGATTTCCAGTTCCAATTTCTGAGGCCCCAATTCCTTGCTACCAAATGAAGTGATTTTCACGTAGTTAGGTAGCAGAACAAATCTTTTACCTGAGGAATTCATGGCGGCAACTTGTTCATCGATAGAATCTCAGCAACGTGGACCTGGGAAATGTCAGCAAGTAATTATGAGGTTAGTTCGTGATGTGAGATTTTTAATGGATTCTAGAAAATTGTTTTGCATTAGAGAAGATGAGATTGGTAGATAGCAAATTGAATCTGTTACCTAATGGAATTCATTGAAATGAGGCCGCTGGTGGTTAATAGATGGAATGCCCATCAATTAGAACCTCAGGAATGTAGCTGATCGTGGTCCAGTAGTCTCCTTTGTACTTCGAACAGCGTCTCTTAATAAGTGGGCAGTCATCGATCCAAAGGCTCCAAAGGTTGTGGAGATGGTTGTCCATAGGCAACGCCACGAGATTTGGGCATTTTGAGATGGATAAACGTCGAAGAGATGTGAGGTTTTGGAATCCCTTTGATAAGATTTCCAGTTTCGGAAGGTCACTCAACCACAACTGAGTTAGAGATGGAGGAAAAAAATTGTGTTCATCATCATTGTTTGAGAAGGAAACCAGTTCTGGATATCCACTACTGACCACAAATTCATACAGAGAGGTGAGTTTGTGTAAGTTCCACTCTGCCAGGGGCTTTAGTTTCCCGCAGTTGGTGATTGCAAGGGAGGTCAGATTGGGGGGAATGTTCCCTTGTGGAAAGGGCTCTACTAATGAAGTACAATTCTCCACCCACAGGGATTTAAGAGACGATAGTAATTCCATCTGGTCGGGTAAGGTCTTAAGACGACGGCAATCAGTTATATGAAGATGTCTCAAATTTGGAGTTGGCAAGCCTCCGAGGGGAAACGCTTCCAGATCATCACACAAATATATATTGAGGAAAGTTAAACATGAGTAATTATGACTAGACCCCAATAAATTTGTCATATTTAAATTCCCCCAGTTGATAATAAGAGATTCGAGTGAAGTTCTACACTCCTCTAACTCCACCATCTTCAACAACGGGCAATTTTGGATAGCCAATATTGTTAGAGGAGATATGCTCTTAGGCAAGAACTCTAGAGCTGCACAAGAGTCAATACTAAGGGATGTAACAACAGGAAGAGCACCAATTTCTTGAAGGGACAAGAGCTGAGGGCACCTTTTAACAACTACTTTCCGTAGGTTGTCTAGTTGTCGTGAAATATTATCGTTTGGCCACAGAGTCGCTAGGTCATCACAGTGATCAATTTCAAAATTTTCAAGTTTCAAAGGAAACTTCTGAAATGCTTTCAAGACTGAAGTTAACCCAAAAATGTTTCCCAACTTCAAGTGGGTTAGGGAGTTCAAATTGTGCATGCAATTTAGCACCACCTCATTACACTCTTCTACTTTTACTCCAAAAGTAGATGGAAGCGAAAGAATTGGAAGCTTGACCAATTTAGGACATCTTCGTATGAACAATTCAAACAACTTAGGAAATTCAACTGCTGCTTCTACTTCAAGCGATAATCCATGCCACTCCTCCCATTCTGGCATGTCCTCAAAAGTCAGAGTTTCTAGTGATTGAAATGACAATTTTTCACCGCATAAATTTCCATAAAATTCAACTCCAACCACTTTTACTTGATTAATGCCTTGAATGCTCAATTCTCTTAGCAAGGGTAGATGCCCTAATGTTGGCAAACTGATGCAGTTTTTACAAGAGCTAAACCTTATTTTTGCTAACTTGGAGAATGACATTTCCCCAATCCAACTCGATAACTGTGCACCACCATAAAAATCAATTTCAAGACTAGATAAATTCTCATGGGGCTTTAGAGCATTAAGCACTTCTGCTTCCAGCATTTCATTTCGAGAATCATCGAAGTTGTTGCTCCATGCCAACCTTATTTTGTTAAGACTTGGTTTATGCATTAGTCTTGCATCTATTGCTTCTTGAACATTCACCACATTTTGCAGTTCCATTATATAAATTTCTCCTTGTAGAAGCGAGAGTTTCCCCAAATCTTTTAATTTCAACCCACTGCTTTTACTCACAATCAGCTTGGATAATGTCTGTAAACTTCCCAGTTGAGCAATTCCTTCCGGTACCTCATCTAATAGATCAGTATTAACAATGTCCAGATGATGAAGATTGATGAGATTTTCTATCCCGGGCGGTAATTTGATAAGTTTGTCACAGTTCCTTAGGATCAACACTTGTAAGTTGACAAGAGTGATCAGGGATTCAGGCAACCGTTTGAGCGAAGTCCTGTTTAAGTTAAGATATCGTAAATGTCTTAGGTTACTGATAGAACTTGGCAGCTCATAAATTGAATCATAACCACTTAATGATAGCACTCTTAAGCAGCACAACTTTGGCAATAGGTCGAGCAAAACTCTTTGGGACATGAAATTTTGACCAACATACTTGTTTATGGGGAGAGGCAAAAAAGTTCTTAAACTCTGAAGTTTATCGACAAAGTTAAATTTTTGGTAGGATTCAAAGAAATGGCGAATGAATGACAAGTGACGGACCTTTGCAGAAATATTGCTTTGAAGATTTTCCTTCAACTTATCATCCAACATCAAACATTTATCTCCAGCAACACTGATTGCTAAATCATTAAGGAGGTCATGCATCACAAAACATGAAGAATTGAAGCCTGATTGTTGGAAGAATGATCTCGCTAATAGTTCATCAAAATAATCACTTCCCAATTCTTCAGTTGACCTCTCTTGCTGTGAATGATGCAGAAAACCTTCAGCCATCCAAAGATAAAGCAGCTCGGACTTGTCGAACTCATAGTCCTTGGGGAAGATAGCACTATAAGCAAAACATCGTTTCAGTTGTGGAGGAAGATATTGGTAACTGAGTTTTAAAGAAGGAAGAATTTCACTATTTTCTCCATTTATCCAAATTTCATTATTCAATACATCTTCCCAGTCTTTAGGATTAACTTTTGTGCGAAGGATTCCTCCAACAGCCTTCACTGCTAGTGGCAAATTTTTACATCTTTTCACCAAGTATTCACCTATCTCTTTTAGATCTTGTCGTACATCAAAATTCTTTGTTCCCAGTGCATGATGAGCTAACAATGATAAAGCATTATCGTCTGATAACACAGTCACATGATGTGCTGAAATTGGCGACATGATTTTGGCCACCCTTTGATGTCGACTAGTAACTATGATTTTGCTCCCAGGTCTGCCAGAAAGGAAAGGACGGCGTAGAATGTCCCAATCTCCATAATTTTCATTCCAGACATCATCTAAAACTATTAGAAATCTCTTGTTTAAAAGATTTTCCTTTAGTTTGACCTGAAGCATGTTAAAATCTTCGTAGTCACACCTTCCACCTGAAACTGCCTCAAGGATGATTTTTGTTACCCTAGAAGCATCGAATTCATCAGAAACGCAAGCCCATGCCTTCAGATCAAACTCACCATTTAATCTTTCATCATTGTATACTAACTGGACTAGGGTTGTTTTCCCCACACCTCCCATTCCCACAATGGGAATCACAGATATTGGACTATCACTTGATTCAGCCCCCAACAACATCTCAATTATTTTTTCTCTGTCCTCTTCTCTTCCATGTACATCAGATTCATCCACAAGTGAAGTCATTTGCAATCTTTTTCCTGTTCTATCCGGCAGCCCCCTCATGTTCTCCACTAAACTAAGCATACTAATCTTTTTGACTAGAACTTCCAATCGGCCATTAGTATCTTGTAGTTTGGAAGCAATTCCTTGGTCAAACATAAAATCGCTATAAGAGAGATCAGTACAGCAAGTAGGGAGAAGCTTCCGTACCTTACTGGTTCTGCCTTCAGTTCCAACTAATCTGCGCTGCAAAGCTTCAGTGTTCAACTCATCCACTAAGTCATCAAGATCATAAGCCAAATTCTCCAATTCATTAAGCCACTCTTTCACAGCTTCATTTGCTTTTTGCTTGTTTTCAGCATCGCTAAGTACGGATTTGATCATCAACAATGTCGTACGCCATTCTTTCAGGTGGGCATCAATTCCTACACGACGCAGAAATTTTAGAAGCTCACCAGATGCTAGCTTCTCAAGCAAAACTGTAACAAATGCACCGAGAAAGACTTCGACCATAGCCATTTTTATTCCTTTTTTCTAAGAAAGAAAGGTTCAGAGAGGTGAAAGCAAGAGAGGTATTTTTAATCACTTGAGTAGAAAACGATTGTCATTGCTCGTGGCTTATCATTATACAACTTGATAAAAATAATTAAAGCGCATTGATGGTTGGTGGAGCCAATTCAAATGCACATATATATTGACGGAAGAAAATTCAAAACTGAAGCTTGGACTAATATGGCATAAATTTTTCTAATATAACCAAAGATTATAATATTCTTCGGTCAACTTAGGTTAACATTGTCGGATTAGATGGTGATACATTTTTTTTTTGTTTTGCCTCTGTTAACATCATTTTCCTTCATGTTCTTATACTCCAACAAATGGTGTACACCTTAAAAATAATAGCATTAAGCACCGGTGTTAACATATTCATAAGAAACTGATGCTGAAACTTGAGATATTGCGACAACTTGTTGCATTAAGACACTGCATTACTGAATCAGCAGTTCTGGGATAATATAGAAGTCAACTTGTACAACTTGCTCTTTCAAAATTCTACAAAATTTCTTTAGGAGGAATTTGTCCAGGACGGAAGACAAGTAAAATACGCCTCGTTTTTCTAAAATTATATGAACGAGTGCTTCTTTTTGTCCACATCGAATGTATCATTACCCTTACTCTTCTCCAGTCCAGCCTAGTGATTTCGTGCAACTTTCCATTCCTGTTGCCTCTATTATTTTAACCCATTTGCAAATGAGTTCAATTTCGCTCTCAATTTTGGCTTCATCTCTTCACCAAATTCTGCACATTCTTCCAGCGGCCCCACCATTCCAGTTGCCTATATTGACTAACCTTCCCATTCTTTGACATTGATATCCATTATTTTGTGAGATCCCTTCTCAAAACCTCACACATGTTTTACCCACGTTCATTTACACACACCAAAAAAAAAATAAATAAATAAATAAATTTCAGTCACAAAATTGTCCATATACTGCTTATAGCAGTGAGCAGGTCAACAATGGTGTTCCATCACAAATACATAGTCTCATAGAGGAGTGTCAATTTGGCTCGTCCATTGGCATTGCTCGTGGCTTGGTAGAAAAAAGTCGAGGCTTGTGCCGAGCCTCATTTTGGGACGTTTGCTAGAGCTTGAGCTAATTTTAGCCCATAACTGCCTAACAACGCAGCTAAATAATTTGTTAGGCAGCTAAATTAATATTATTTTTTTTATAAGTTTTGTAAATTTTATTTTTTTATTTATTTTAGGCTCACCTCGTTACGGGTTGAAAATGGCATGTGTAGCATACAACTAGTTGCCTTAAAAAGCAGCTATAAGAGAGAGAGAGAGAGAGAGAGAGAGAGAGAGAGAGAGAGAGAGAGAGAGTACTCGGCTTGGGTCGGCCCAAAAAGAGTCCAAACAATTTTTACTTGAGTCGAGCCTGAGTTTCATCTCGTGAGCCGGGTCGACTCGACTCGTTCACATCCTTAGTGTCATATTAAAAAATAATAACTAAAAAATGCATGGTATTATATATTTTTCTATGGCTTGAAGGGGCACAAGAAAACATTTGAGCTTACCGATTCAATTAGAACGTTGCAGCTAAATTGCATATTAAGCCCTTCGCAAAAATACTTTTAGAATAGTTTTCGAAGAATGTGTAGTCAAAAAGTAAATAAAAGTGGTGAATCCAAGTATAAAATTATTTTATTGATAGAATTTGCAATGAAAATGAGTTTGGAAAAAATAAGTTGCAAAAATAGAGGCAAAACATTGGCTAAATACTACTATTAACAACCAACGACATATTATTGTTTTACTGCACATAAAATATTACAACTTCATTACGTACGTAATTAAAATATTAGTACAAGTGACATACTAAATCACTACAGCTTAACTACTATGACATAAACTATTTTTGAAGAATTCAGTAATGAATAAAATTTAGGCCCTGTTTGACAATCAGTTTTACAAACTTTTTTTTCTCAAACTTATTTTCAATCACACTTTCTTATAATAAAATATTCTGCACGTAAATTCATAATTTTTCCTACTTTTTTACTACATATTTTTCAAATAAACTCTTTTTAATGATTGTCAAATAAGGGCTAATAAATAAGAATACAGAAATTTACATGGTTCGCATCAATGTGGCAAACCTACATCCATGGAAGAAGATAGGAGAATGTATTGACTTATGTTTGGAGTTTATAATGACACACACACATATATAACCATTTTACATCTCCGTTGCCCATTAAGGATGAAGTATTCAAGGAAAGGAAATGAATAATTCATTGAAATATTCCAATTGTCGTCAATTAAATCACCCACAATATATTCTTCAATACTAGCAAATGTCCTCCAAATCTCTCACAATATATTCTTCAATATTAGCAAATATCATCAAGTATCTCTCTTCTCCAACACTTCAATTTGATAAAAAATGTCCATACTTGACATTAATTTATAAAATTTACAGTGGATAAACCATTAGTGAAAATATCAGCTAATTGTTGACTACTACTAAAGAAATGAGTGCAAATAATCTTGGCTTGGACCTATTTTGGTATAAAGTGACGATCAACTTTAAGATGCTTTGTCCTCTCATGAAAAATTGGAGTTGAAGAGATGAATAGCAGATTGATTATCAAAAAATATCTCTATATGTCGCGATGAGCCCAATCCCAAAATTTCAATGAAGAGCAAACAAAATAATTTCACTTTTATTAGAAACCATTTACCAATTTTTCATTTCAACACTACAACATGCAACAATGTTCTTCTTTTCACTCATCCATGTTACCAAGTTACCTCCAATAGAGTGCAAAACCTTGCTTTAGATCATTATATCACTAGTACATCCCAACCTAATCATTTTCATCTATTTGATTTCGATGAATTATTTTATTAATATTTGTTCATCACAAGAAAATGCATATTTACGTTTTAAAATCTTATAATGTATTTGACATAAACAGTCAATTCAAGTAATCGAAAGAAAAAACATATAACTAATACTCAATACTAATAACCAATCAAATAAACACAATTGATTAAATATAAGTCAAATTTGATATAATTAGTTCATACACATTTTGATGGGAGAAAATGCAAATTTAGGTTCTAATTACTTGAAAATTTGATTAGAAAGTAAAGATTTGTAGTAAATGTGATAATTTGTAGAGAATTGTATACAAATTTTAAAAAATTAGAAATGTTAAGATTTTGTTAAAAGGCGTGAAGAAAAAAAGTAAGAAAGAGCAAGTGAAAAGAGAAAAATTCAAATTTATTGTGATTTTGTTCCTAGTTGGTGGAGATTTATGGATGTCATGAAATATGTTACTAAAATTAATTGTTAACTTTGATTTAAATTAAAATATAGATTTCAATCAATACCAAACATGACTTTATCAAAAAAAAAAAAAAATCTCAAAAGTTGGGGGGTCACGTGACCTCCCAAGACCCCCCTGGGTCCGCCTCTGTATCTGTTTACTAGAACTTGGTTTTTCTCTTCAAGGATCGTGAACACTTTTCTGTAACAATCATGGTGCCACTCATCTGAGCTCAACTTGGTTCACCACATTCGGATGAAACATATTAAAATTGATCTTTACTTTCTCCACGATCTTGTTCAACAAGGCAAGTTACAGGTTTGGAATGGCACTATACGACGGATTTCACGTATTAAAATATAGAAATCGTTACAAATTGTATTTTAAGAAATACAAATGAATATGAATCTTCTTGTGATTGCAAAAATCATCTGATTAATGATCTAAAATTTTGAAGACGAGAAGTCACGTGATTTGAATCCTGGATTTTGNACAAATGAATATGAATCTTCTTGTGATTGCAAAAATCATCTGATTAATGATCTAAAATTTTGAAGACGAGAAGTCACGTGATTTGAATCCTGGATTTTGAGATTTGTTGAGAATTTGATTTGTCGAGAACTTGACTTGTTCGACACTTGAATTTCAGACCTTAGATTTTCACTTCGAAAACTTGAACTTGATTTTGATTTAATTCGAAAAAGATTTTAATCTTCTTGGGTTTGCTTGATTTGAAGAAGATTTTGATCTTTTTCGTATTCGCCGGACTTGGAATTGAGATGATTTCTTCTTTTCCTCCAACTTTGAAATTTCTTCAGCACTTCGTGATTTGCTTATGCACTTTCACCTC
>CAIGRB010147553.1:0-11161 GCA_903798255.1 Fraxinus quadrangulata
ATAAAGAAAAATAATAAATATTTTTTAGAAGTAGTAAAATTAAGTGTTAAATATAAAGAGTTTATTGGAGCACTTCGAAATTTTAACTCTTCGAATTATAGATACTCTTTAAATGATAGAATATGTTCTTTACAAATAGAGAGTAATGCTCTAACGGAAGAAAGGGAAAGAGGAGCTAAAGTTTAGTTGTACAGGATGCCCTTTTGTGTGGGAAGGAGTGGTGTAGCCGATGGTTTACGATGATGATGGCGATCTGTTGTTGTGGTGACTGTGGTTGTTTTTTAGGGGTAAGGGTAGGTGGGTGGGGATGGGAAAAGGGGTGAGGTAAGGTTTGGGAAGGAGATGGACCTTTTCCTTTCAGATTTTTTTTTTTTTTAAAATGTATAAAACGTATTTCACTTTTAAAAAATTCAAGTGTGTAGCACTTATTTGACTTAGCATGCATTAATTGTCACATCAGAGCTACGTATGCAGCCATGTCAGTATTCCGTAATTTTTGGCCGGACCTTTAGAATAGTGATGAAGGGGTGTACAAAACACTAAGTTCAATGACCATTTGGACTATTATGCCTAATTTATGAACATACTCTTGAGAAAACTCCATGTACTAAATTTTTCTTTCAAGTCACCAGAATGGATGAAGATATAAACAGCCTTTAAATTTTCTCTAACCTAACTCAACTACTACAACATGGGTTAGGACTGTAATTTCCGAACTTGTTTATTTTTTATTTTTTAGGGAATTAATAATTTTAATGGAAACCAGGCAAAACACTGAGGAAATTTTAACTTGATTCTTTTTATATTAAATTATTTTACCATCCAGAGATTGAATAATGTTTATGGAAGGTGGTAGTTTCCTTTTCGGTTGTTATCATGTTTTCCCTCGTCTCAAATGCATTTTGAAATCAGGATTAATATCCATGATATTTTCTATTAAATGCTTTCTGTATTCTTGATGTCTGGATATGTGGGCATTTCTAGTGAACCTCAAAGAGTCTGAAAATCCACCGAATTCTGTAAATTAGAACACTAATGAACCAAATTGATGAAAAGTGGGTGGATTAATGTGCTATGATATCTTAAGTCACAATCTACTATAGCCAAGGGAAGAAACAAATTACGAACTTTCCATTTTCAATTCATAGATTGTTATTTTAAATTCGAACTACAAACTCGGGTACTTCATTACCATCAGTTTGCTTCAAAATTTATGGCATGTTCTCTTTACCATTTTCAAGTCGTTTTTCGTTTTCGATTTTTCAAAACAATTAAAACGCGCTCTCTTTTTTATTTCGAAAACATGTTTTTGAAAACAAGTTAAAAATTTATAAAGAAAACTCAAAATGTGTTTTCAAAAAAAATATTTAAAAATACCAAAAAGAACACATTTTCAATAATTTCAAAATAGACACTCAAAACACAAAATCCAAAATGAATTTAAAACTCACAATACAAAACTGAAAGACAAAGAGAACAATCTCTTAGTTACTCTTTGTTCTACCTTTCTCCACCACTCTCCCCTTCTTAGTGCAATGCAAGATACAGATCAAGTAGAGCGTTTCAGTAGATTGGAAATTCTGGTTATGTGTGGCTTGATATTTATTGACGTGTTGGGGGGAATTGGTGTTAGAATAAGGAGGGATTTCTTTGAAAATACTTATCAGCTGCATAAATTGTGCAATTTGACATGGTTTTCTTATAAAATTTATGGCTTAATAGCACAAAACGTCCATACGTTTGACACTTCTTGTGGAAAAAGTCTCAACGTTTCATTTTTTTACATTTTCGTTCTTATTTCAACGTTTTATTGTGGAAAACAGGTTTCATAGCGCAAAATGTCCCTATGTTTGACACTTCTTGTGGAAAATGTCCATATGTTTCTTTTTTTTTTCATTTTCGTCCTTATTTTAATGTTTCATTGAGGAAAACATCCGTTTCACCATTTTAACGTAAAATGACCAAAATACCCTTCTATTTAAATGAAACAAAAAAAGAGAGAAGAAAATTAAAGAATAAATTTCTATCTTACTCTTGAACTTTTTCAAAAAGTGCACATGAGTCCAAATAAATATAATTTTGCTCTCTAAATTTGGGGTGATTTTTGCCCCTCTAGCCGCTGTTTATGGAGCCGAATTTCGGCATGCTCCGATCACCTAAACGATCGGAAAATGATACCGGTGGAAAGCTCTTAACCTCCTCTTCAATTCCATACCAATATCTCCCTGTAACTCCAAGTATTCCGGCCTGTACAAAGTTTCAAAGTTTGTTGCCTGAAAATCTGAAAAACGTCAATTTCTTCACTTCCGGCCACCATACCAGTCGGAGCTCATCACTGACCAACCCCCCACCTCTGGACGACCCCACTCATGCAATCAATTGTAACCACACACCAAGTTTAGATGCTGAATTTAACCCAGAACTTCTCCATGTCGCAACGCACACAACATCGCCTGAGGAGAAGTCAGTTTTCGGCGCCGTCTAGACAAACGGAGGTCGCAGACCACATGGGCTAGGTTCGCCTTCACCTGGCGTACCTAGCCAACCCTCGAGTCTCCCTCAATTTGGCTTCAATCGACCGAAAATTGAATTTGAAATGCTCGTAGGCGTGAAATCGCGACAGCCAAACCTTGTTTCTGCCAATTCAGGTGCCATCCGGCCAAATCAAGGTGGCGGACCACCTGGGTTAGTCCCATCTCAACCTAGTGCACCTGACCCAACCATGGGCCAGGTCCAATTTTGCCCTGAACATGATGAATTGGTGGCTGCAATTAAGGCACTGTGCGAAAAATGGTTATTTTTTATATTTTAATAATTTAATTGGACTCATCTGCACTTTTTAAAAAAGTTCAGAAGTAAAATTGCAATTTTTTCTTTATATCCTTCTCTTTTTTTATTTTTTAAATAGAAATGTATATTGGTCATTTTACTTTAAAAATGGTGAAACGGATGTTTTCCGCAATGAAATGTTAAAATAAGGACAAAAAATGAAAAAAAAAAAAAAATGAAACGTATGGACGTTTTTCACAAGAAGTGTCAAATGTCCGTTTTGTGCTATTAAGCCTGTTTTCCGCAATGAAACGTTAAAATAAGGACAAAAATGTAAAAAAATGAAATGTTGGGACGTTTTCCACAAGAAGTGTTAAATGTAGGGACGTTTTGTGCTATTAAGCCTAAAAATTATTGTAGACTAAATATTCCTTTTTAGGTGGTTTAAGAGTTGCTGTTTAGGTGGTAATATTCTATACATGTTGTTATCACTGTTCTCATTTTTCTTTGGTTTTTGCTAGCTTGTACCTTTGTATTGGAGCATACCAGGTCTGCATCCTTATCCTTAAATCTGTCAATTTATTTTCAAATATTTTGTAGGCCATGTGATGTAAATCTGCACATTCTCTTGTTTCAAAGATGTTTTATGTGTAGAAATTATTTTTCTATCTTTGAAGTATATACATACTAGAAATCCAGGCATCTTGTGCTCCAGCTCAAGTGTCCTGCAATGTCTGCTGAGTTGTTTCTTTTGTCTGAGTAAAGTACCCATGTCCGTATGTTTTGACATGACAGTGGTTCCTTCGTCTATATTAAAGTCTCTGCTACTAGAGGTATCAATATATGTTGGGCAGCCAAACCTCGCACGGTCGTGCCATGGGCGGCTGTAGGGACCTGTGGCCTGTGTGGGCAGTCTCTCTCGAGCCTGTATCTAAAGACACTTTAGCAAGAAAAAGTGAAAATTGTATGCCCAGAACTGGTTTATACCTCTTTCTTTGACAAATTTTTCTTATTTTTAAATCCATAATAAAATTGAAGTCTAATTTTTTTTATGAGTAGTTAATATCATGTTTGATCTACTTTTGCACCTTATAGAGCTTTCAAGATTTATGTGATTTGAAGTTTGAGAGGGAGAGTAACATGGGATACACATGCAGTCAACATCAAAAAAGGGAAATAAAGTTGATTATGTAGTTTTCTGCTCAAAATTGATGAGAATTGAGGGGCCACTGTGTTCCTTTTGATTAGTCAATTCTTAGCCAAATTTATTTATTGAACATGGGAATGTCGTAAGACCATAGCCCTTTAGCATGAGAAAAATCAGGGAATTAGGCTATGTTAGCTCAAAGTTAGCTAATTTGCTGTAGAAATGTGGATATTAGAAGAAAGGGAGGAGCCTGAAACCCAACAAAAAAATTGGAACGAGGTTTTCTGTGATATATAACTCGAGATTATTTTGAGATTGATACTAGATCTGGGAGAAAACTGTTTCAAATAGTAAGAGACTGGACTGATTTGGTTCGGTTTCTATCAACTATTTTCTAAAAAGAACAGGTTCTTTATCCATTTATTTTGACTTGAACATAATTGTGTTCATCCTTAATTGCTAATATAAAAATTTGAGTGGTGAATACAATTCAGCACAAGCTATGTAGCAATATTTTGAATGAAAAAAACCACTCATCCTCCAACTTTGTATACACTCAAATGAAGTCTTTACCATGCAATATTGAGCCCCTGTTTGATGGCCATTATTGTGTAAATGATGTTTTGAATAGTTAATTTTTGGAGAATGTGTAGTTAAAATGTCGAAAAAAAAGTTTTTAGTTTACGTGCAAAATATTTTATTGTGTGAATATATGATTGAAAAGAGTATGAGAAATAAATTGTTTTATTTTAAAGAGAGTTAAACAAGAGTTAACTATTTGGCACTATAGTTATTTCTTTTTGTTAATACTGTTGAATATTGTACAATTTATTACCAAATAAGTGAAAACGAATTTTTAGAACGAGCTCAAATGGGTTGCAGCTATTAATATCACTTTCTTTGATGGATATGTGTATGGCTGTGAAGATTGTGGGGATGGTGTGTACTGTCAAGGACTTAAGGTATATTTGTGTATAAACCAAAAGGAGAAGACAAATTCCATATTGATGGTTTACTTGGATGGTTTTCTCGGCCTTAGAACATGCATATACAACTTGTCGAATGGACCTCAGCTATGGATTGAGGCAATGGAGTTAGACTAGTGAGCCATTAGGATGAGGCCATGTATCAAGCATCCAATTGACATCAAAGGTAATGAAAAATGGACTGAAATATTACACTCAATTTCGATAATTTTCTCTTCAATCTGGCACCTGCGTTTTCATTATTGTCTCTTCCACTATAAAAATACTTTCAACCTTCTGATTTGAGCGTCGTAGTTCCCGCAACCGTCACATCCCGTTGGAGCTATAGTCACGCATACTCTAATACTTGTGTCCAAATGTGTAGGTAACATACATGTGGACGGAAGGGGAGTCGGAATTTTTTGACAGTTAGATCCCACCAAATTTGAAGGTCAACAAATTAACGTCGTCTATGAGAAGCTATACGTTGACCATGAGTCAATCCCATTGATTTTTTTTTTTTTTTTAAATTAAAATTGGTGAGTTGAAAAAGATAAGCGTTTTTGAATTGAGACAGAATGTTGGAAATGGAAACAAGTACAGTTGAAAACATAATGTTGGAAATTTGCATTGATTTCAATTCATGAAAGGTAAGTTTGAGGCTAGGATGAGGAGGAGAATTTACTTCTTCTCCAACATAAAGAGAATTCTGTGCTTGAATGTTGATACAAGTATACATAAACATTCTTCTACTGAAAAAAAAAAAAAATCAGGATATGATGATTTTAAATTAATGAAACGACGACTTATACAGTTGGGGTAAATATGAATTTGTATAGTTTATTTTGAATCCAACTAATAATGCAGATAATCTAGGAAATGCCATATATTTGGTTAGGGATAAAGAAGTTATTTTTTATTGTAATGATGTGATCTCAACATAATAAGTTAGTATAAAGATAAGCGGACTAGAATTAACACGATTTGTTGAAGTTATTAAGATCTTACTTGTATAATAAACGTTTATGCATGTGTTACTTATTTTTTATTTTAAATGAAAAATGTTACTGAAACTAATTATTATCTTAGTGTGAAAATGAAAAACTCGATTATTTTCTATTTTGATAAATTTCAAAAGAGGTTATTTTAGAACTTGCTTAATTGACTTGTAATAAAATTTCCAGGCTTAGTCAAACTATTTGAAAAACATGACAAGAAGCAAACTTAGGTTATCAAAAACACAAAAAAGGAGCTGATTAGGGCAAATCATATGTATTGTCATTAGGAGGGCCAACATTCATTAGTACAGCCTATAGGTACTGATCCCCACACTGTCCTTGCAACAATTAAACACCCCCTATGGGCACCACACTGTCCTTGCAACAATTAAAAACTTAGAAAATTTCACCACTTGCTCCAACCAGTTTCTCTTTTAGCAAGTTAGTCATAAAGCTTTCATTATGGCACAATCAGTCTAGAACACTATCCAAATATAAATTAAATTGTCACATTGTCATCTTATATCTTATTTTATGAAACTATGTTTTATTTCACAACTTGGGATGCTTAGAAATTTGAACTATGACTTTCTTTTATGAGGGTAATTTCATAGTTAAACGAAAATTTAGATAGTTTCAAAACTAATAGTAAAACGTTGAGAACCAACTTATTATCAATACGATACGTTAAGGATGGATAATGCAACTTTCCCCTAAAACTTTGATAAATACCCCTTCACACACCCCTCAATCCTCATCTCCACCTCCATTCCATTTCCATTCAAACTCATTTATCCATTTCTTGCCCTAAAACTCAAAAAATGGCAATTAGAAAACCAAACAAACTGTCACAAGCAGCAGGTTTGAAACAAATCCTCAAAAGATGTTCAAGTTTAGGCAAGAAAAACGGGTATGACGAAAATGATCTTCCACTTGATGTCCCTAAAGGACATTTTGCTGTTTATGTTGGAGAATATAGGAGCAGATATATTGTTCCTATTTCATTTTTGACTCATCCTGAGTTTCAGTGTCTTCTTCAACGTGCAGAAGAAGAATTTGGATTTGATCATGATATGGGACTCACTATCCCTTGTGAAGAAGTTGTTTTTCGATCTCTAACGTCGATGATCAGATAATTCGGGCTATATTTTTCATAGTCGGTCTCAATCCCCCGCTACATAACTCGGGTTGTGATAGGTTGACGGTCAATCAGTGCGAAAACTTTGTCAAATCTTACGACATGACTCGTAATGCACATTTGTTGTTGTTTGGAGAAAGATGATCAAGATGAAGTTGCCGAATTGTTGTCTGCTTCTCTTTTTTTAACATCTTTCTTCATAGAAGTTTGGTCTATGTTTTTTTATTTTTTTGAAAATTCTCAATATTTTCTAACTATTTGGGTGTGTGTACTTTTATAGCGACTTGAAGTCCCTAACCCCAAGAAAACCCATGAATATTTTATGGGTTAAATTTGTAAAAAGTTTTGAATTTTTTTTCTCAGATTTGTTTTCCTACATCCTGAGAGAAATTTGTTGTTTAAGGAAAGACTCTAAAATTATGTCCAATGATCGTATCATTGAATGTTGAATAACACTTTTCCTATTTGTTCATGTTTGGTAACATTGAATTAGATAAATATGGAGAGAAAAAAAAGAACTTTTGATCACATATTATTAAATGCAATCCATTATTATGGTTCAAACTTATCAAGAACTTTGTATCCGTTAAAAGATGTGTAATAGACAATAAATATAGACAACATTACCCATCTTATTGAATTAAACGTTGTCTCGTGAATTTTACCATTCTAAAGTAAGACATAAGGAATAGAAGTCGACTACTCATCTTTTTTCTTCCGTTGATATTGTTATCTTGGAAATCTAACTTTCCATGTTTCTGTGAAGCGTATTGTAGATAATACAATTTTGACTTTTTTGAATCAATATTGATCAATTCTTTTAAACGATCAATCAAATTATGGCCTATAGCATAAAAGATATAAATCAATTATTTTTCACTATTCGCATTATAACAAGACTACGGAATATTTGGCCATATTTATTCGACGAGTATAAAGGGAGTTTCCTTTTCATCGAAGTACAAACAAAACTAAATTCGGAGCCCCGATTTTGAGTGTCTTTTCGGGTCACGTGATTATAGGCCCACCAAGGGTCCATTTCTCTACAACTTGTAGGGGCTATGGACTCATGTTCATGTGACCAGACCCATATCTACTTACCTTTATTTTATTTTGGTACAACTCTCGTGTAAAAAATTTGTGGTTAAAAAAAAAAAAGGAATTGTCCAATTTAATTTATAATAATAGAGTTTTATGAAATATAATTAATTATAGAAAACATCGCGCAAGACTTCGGCTTAATGGTATTTACACAAAACGAAAAATAATGTTATCACAATAACATTATTCTTTAACGACACATTCTCCAAAAAAATTACTATTACAAAACCCCAAGAAAACCCATGAATATATTCTGGGTTAAATTTGTAAAAAGTTTTGAATTTTTTTTCTCAGATTTGTTTTCCTACATCCTGAGAGAAATTTGTTGTTTAAGGAAAGACTCTAAATTATGTCCAATGATTGTATCATTGAATGTTGAATAACACTTTTCCTATCTGTTCATGTTTGGTAACGTTGAATTAGATAAATATGGAGAGGAAAAAAAGAACTTTTGATCACATATTATTAAATGCAATCCATTGTTACGGTTCAAACTTATCAAGAACTTTGTATCCGTTAAAAGATGTGTAATAGACAATAAATATAGGCAACATTACCCATCTTATTAAATTAAAAGTTGTCTCGTGAATTTTATTATTCTAAAGTCAAAGACATAACGAATAGAAGTCGACTACTCATCTTTTTTCTTCCGTTGATATTGTTATCTTGGAAATCTGACTTTCCATGTTTCTGTGAAGCGTATTGTAGATAATACAATTTTGACTTTTTTGAATCAATATTGATCAATTCTTTTAAACAATCATTCAAATTAAGGCCTATAGCATAAAAGATATAAATCAATTATTTTTCACTATGCGCATTATAACAAGACTACGGAATATTTGCCCATATTTATTCCACGAGTATAAAGGGAGTTTCCTTTTCATCGAAGTACAAGCAAAACTAAATTCGGAGCCCCGATTTTGAGTATCTTTTCGGGTCACGTGATTATAGGCCCACCAAGGGTCCATTTCTCTACAACTTGTAGGGGCTATGGACTCATGTTCATGTGACCAGACCCATATCTACTGACCTTTATTTTATTTTGGTACAACTCTCGTGTAAAAATTTTGTGGTTAAAAAAAAAAAAAAAGGAATTTGGTACAACTCTCGTGTAATATCACTTAGTATGATATAATGCATACAGAGTACGTAAATAAAGCCAATGTAGAAAGTTCAAAAGAGGGAAAGGATCCTATTTGAAAGTCAAAATTGGGAACTTATCAATGGAGCTGCCAGGGTATAGTCAATTGGCCGCCCAAGTCATGGCTAAATTGTCCAGCCAAATGTCATCAAGTTAGGTGGATGGTGTTGGTTGGCTGCAAAATTAATGTTTCACAACACGTTTGATAATTGAAAACAACGAGTGTACATAGGGAATGTCAACGAATCGAGTCGAGTTGAGTTTCGAGCCAAAATTTGGGCTTGACTTGAGTAAAAATGGTTAAGATTTTTTTTGACTTGAGTCGAGATGAGTTTTTGCTCGATCAAAAAATTTAGGCTCGACTCGAGCTTTCGAATTGGACCCTAGCGAACCGAGCTGACTTGAATTTATTTTTTTAAATAAATTTGTGAGCTCTGCAATTTTAGATAAAAATTTAGCTAACAGCTAGCCTGTAATGCAGACAGCTATAATGTTTTTGTTTTTTGTTTTTTTTTTTTTTTTCAAACTTTTCTTTTTAAAAAAAAGTTTTTAGGTTCAGCTCGGCTTGTCAAGGGTTGAAAAATGGCTCATGTGGCTTGTCAAGCTACGCGGATTGGCCTCTGACTCGAGCCGACGCCCCAGAGTCGCAGCTTGTTTCTACCAAGCCCCGAGTCGTCGGAGTTGGCGAGCGACATTAACACTCCTAAAATAAGTGTGTGTGCACGCAATCGTGCTATATGTATATTCTTTCTTACACCTTTCTCTATACTCTTAATTTTCAACTCATCCATCATATCATTGCACATATTTCCTCCACATAAGAGAGAATGTCATCATTGTTGTTAACAAGATTGTACATCTAGCTTTATATATATATACACACACATAAATTAAGCACGGTGCTTAATTTATGCTAAGTATCATACTTAGGTGACAAACATACTATCCACTAATGTAGTGTGCCATCTAAGCATGGTGCTTAAGAGATTATTACTATATACGGATTTGATTTTCTAAGCACATTGCTTAATATATGCTAAGCACCGTACTTAGGTGGCACATCACCTAAGCACGATGCTTAGGAGATTATATATATATATAATCTTTATTCACAACAGAAATTGCAATCGGATAAGGTTCTATTCTTAATAAATGTTGTGACAAATCATGAGAGTAGAAAAACTCTCATTGTATTAATAAAGGGTTAAACCATGTTTGTACATCGTATACACAAATGATAAGTGTTATCAGAATCAAATTAAACATGTTAGTTTAATCAACAAAATTAGAAATCGATCTAAGTATAGATGAAAAGTTGCGAACTTAAAATCCATTAAAATCACTCTCAGGATCTAGTCATTTCGAACTCAAAAGCGTTCACGACAAAATTTTACTTTTACTTATTTATTTAATTTTTTATAATTAATTTAATCATTAACTATTGACCCTTTAATCTTTTTTACAGCCAACGCTTCACTCGTTATTGGATTAGCACCACATTTTTCTTGTGAAAGAGATGGCCTTGACAACTTGATAAATCAAGTCTGTCAATAAGCTTAATTAACACCTAAAGTAACAAAATTGTCCTCTATAATGTCATCTAATAATTAATAATTATAGGAGTCATGATAAGCTAAATTCAATTTCAATTACGTTCTATTTTTCTTCAGTGGCCATGGAGGCTGCTGACGTCGGAGAGGACAGTGGCTATGGTAGGTGGAGGTTGTGAAGAATGAAAATGGTGGTGAATTTTCTTTTCTTTTTTAAATTGTTTTCAAAGGATTGGATGTGAGTGACTTATAGGTGGCAATAAGTTTGGTCGCTCATGAACCCATTGACTCGGCTTGTTCAGTTTCGATATCGATTCTAAACATCTCGGTTCGGTTCGTTTAGACTCAA
>CAIGRB010147556.1:8337-59576 GCA_903798255.1 Fraxinus quadrangulata
TATATATATATATATATATATATATATAAATAAAATACAAAATTACCGTTTTACCTCTTTTAAAATTAGTGAAAACAATGAAAAGAAATTGGGTAGCCATGGTAAAATGTTATATAAAATTTGATGGCAATGGTAAAATTTTATATGAAATTAAGTGGTCGTAATGAAATAAAATCAAATTGAATGGCTATGTTGACATTAAGTATAAAGTTGGATTACTATAGTAAAACAAAATAAAAAAACACTAAGTATAAAGTTGAGTAGCCATTTGTGAATTTAACCCCTTATAAAACACCCGTAATATAATAAATCACACCACAATTATAATTGATTGCAACATATTTTAATTACACTTCAAGTTCTCAATATTTGTTCATTATAACACTTAGTCCCCAACTCATTTTCATCACATTTTTATCTCCAACATTCTATAGATTATCAGTCTTGTCTCTAAGATTTAATGCTTTTAAAAGAATCACTTTTTGCTGCGTTGAAGAAAGAATCAATTGTGGGAAAAATCAATTTAGTACTTTGACAAACTTTAGTTTCAAAATTGTTGTATACTTCAAAATTAGCATAATTGTACATGTGTACTTACGTGCTCAACCTTATTTTCTCATGCCTAGCACCTAACGTTATGGCTAATTATTACACACTTCTTTGTTAGGTGAATTTATCTTCTTGCAATAGAGAGATAAAAAAACAAACAAAAATCCTGTACTGACTTGACTTGTCATGTTTTAGAAAATAAGTCCTAGCAGGACATAGCTAGTTATTAAAATGCTCTAACACAATCACAATAAAATCAGAAGACTCAACTCTTACGCCCTATTAATCACTGGTAGATGCCTGCCACATAAATTTTAGAAGCATTTTGTTACACGAAAAAAAAAATATTACAATTAAAATGAAGAGATCCAACTCGAAATAATCATTGTTCTTGGAATAGTTTCTTGCCAATGATTTAGTTTTTAGAGTTGATATACCATTGAATAGATATGTCTGATGTTACACCGACTTCAAAGAATTGGAACCTTGTTCAAGAGGACGCTTCTGGGCGAGCAGTAGCTTTGTTCTCTCAAGAACACCAAAGAAAATAGAACCACCGATACCTATCCATAATACTCTTGGCCCCATTCCCTGCAACACAACACTCTAAAACGATCAGATTTCATGGAGTTGGATATAAGCCTAACAAAGTATCAGAAATCACAAACATTTATTTGTTCATGTGTACATGCTAGGTACTTCAACTGTCAGGATGTTCTTTCAAATAACCATACATATTATGAAGATCGCATGATCTGATAATGATTTTGTGTTTTCACAGAAATTCCAGGGAAAAGAAACTAGGACTATAATAACTGAGCAGTTTTGTTGATATGGATAAAGAAAATGAATAGATGAATATTCATGCCAAAAATATTTGTCAAGTTTAAGGATTTGACATAAAAACAAAGTGAGGAAGTTCCAAGCAGCCTTATCCGTACTGATGAAGAAATAAAGCGGAATAATTGTAAAATTGACTAATTATTTTAGAAGAATCAGACTTATGAAGCACAATATGTAGAACAGAAAGGGTACACCTTCAAAAAAGCAGAGGAGCCTTCTTCTCTTGTGATAGTACTAACACAATGGAAAATACCCTTGTACTGCGTTGCTGATCCCTGCAGGTCAAAAGGATGGACAATACATAAGATGTCTTAACATATTATGCAGCAAAGATAGGAATGAACTCCATATCAACTGCACCTGAACCATCAATCGAGTTTTTATCACATCAAGAGGAGTTGTTATAGCGCCAGTGATAGCACCTACAAGTGGAACTTGGTTTAATCATACAAGATTTTCTGACAAATTATGGTTTATATGACAACTGGAGAGAAGAGTGCAGTTTCTCCACATAGTTTTGCAGCATTACGTATCTGAAATTAGCTACCACAGCCATAATCAGTGAACCACAATAATAAGAACACTTGTTCTGTTCTTTAAAATCGTAAAGGCATATGATATTCATTCGTTATCTAACAAGCATAGATCTCTTAACTGCAGCAGACTGTCTTCAACAGCTGCTTACATTTTACAGCATCAATCATCAGTCGTGAAATTTATATGAATTTGAAAATCATCAAGAAGCTATTTACCTGCAAAAGCACCAATCATTGCATTTTCAGGGTCGCTCAAATCCCTTCTTGCCTGCAGCATAAACGTTAGTAGACTTTTACTGCACAATCTAAAAAATATGGCCAATGCTTGAAACAGCAAAAGTGTTCATAAGGTTTTTTTTCAGTTTTTTTGCAATACAATTTCTTCTTTGATCGTCCATTACACTACACTGTAGACGCAAAATTTCAAACTTGCAGTAGCAGCGTATGATAGAGTCATGGGATGCAAGCACCAGAGCAGAGCAATGCATAGATGGGGTTCAAGCGAGCCTGCTAGCACGCAAGTATTTTGAACTTTGTTTATACTAGCTAGAATACTCAGTTAAGCCGAGCTGAGCTCATAGTGATGTAACACAGCGCACTGCTTTTATCAATTGCTAATTGCAAAATCGAATGAATTGTTTCTAACTCAAAAATTTCATCATTTCTACAAATATAATCAGTATATTCAACATTTTGTTATTTGTGTTTGGTAGAAACCCAAGATTCAGTCCTCAGATGCAACCGAACTTCATTATTTTATACTTGAACCAAGCTTAAGCTCAATCCTCTATATTTCTTGAGCTCAGAAATTTTCCAAGTATACAGATCTGCTCAGCTGAGCACCACTTGTTTGCGCTGAGCAGCATAATCCTTATGCACGTAAAAATAATAAGTGGTTTTTCACTTTTGGGGCACAACAATAGCAGTAGTTCAACTTCATTGCCTCGTTGACTAATCAAAA
Source organism: Fraxinus quadrangulata (assembly GCA_903798255.1). Classification (NCBI taxonomy): domain Eukaryota; kingdom Viridiplantae; phylum Streptophyta; class Magnoliopsida; order Lamiales; family Oleaceae; genus Fraxinus; species Fraxinus quadrangulata. The sequence continues at coordinate 11,227 of CAIGRB010147556.1, forward strand.
AAAAAAACATTTAACTTGCTACCTTCATTTTTAAGGTAAAAAATGTAACTTGTACAATTACTGGACGTTTGTTTCACAAGATAGATATATGTAGCTTTGGTGTATGCTTTAATTAATTATTAATTATGGAAATTCTCGAGTGAAGGGAATGAACAAAAAAGCCTTTGCAATTAAACACAGTACTGGAGAAAAACTTAAAATGTTCTTTCAGTGATAACCAACTTACTGCTATTTTATAGCCAATTCGAAGCTGCTCATATATGCAGAACTGAATTGCATCGAAGGGCAAGTCTCGCAATAGGAAGGATCCATATCCCTATGATTTCAAGTAAAAAAAAGTAAAGAAAACATGATATAAAACCTTTCAAATGATAGAAATAAACTTAACTTCCAGTTGACCAGATGAGTCCAAAATATGCTATCTATGCATTTCTTCAAAGAGGACTCAAGCATTAAATATGATGGCCTCTTAGAAGAAAAGATTTAGCCTTGATAAATTGGTTAAAGGAGGTAGTACTGCATACTGCATAAAGGCCTCTAATACCCTCCTTCGCAACGATAAGACGAACAGCATCAGGGGCAGAGGTAAATTGTCCGGTCTGCATCCTCTGCTTAACAACCTGTGAGGGATATTCATCATGAGCTTGAGGAATAACGTAAAAAGATAAGACTAAGGAAACAATGGTAATTACTTCAGTAGGAACACGAACTATGGAAGAAGCAGCCCCTCCAACAGCACCTGCAGTCTAAGTGAAGTACAACACCTTTTAAAATTACAACAGTGATGACGACGGAGCTTATAGCCAGATTATCAACTTAGGAGTTCAATGTAACAACTAAACAATTCAAGCAACTTAATGCCAAGTGAACCTCGCCATATAGAAGGATGGAGAAGAACAAGATAAAATTCAAATAAAGATTATTCTGCTAGGATGATAGCCGTAGAACTAATTATCATCTTCAAGCCAACTTCCAAGACATAGATTTCATGCTTCCAAAGATGAGTGACAACAAGAAAATGTTGTGTATTAGTACATGAACATTTGCATCATTTACCAGGTGAGCTAAGGCAGACAAGTTCTCTGGAAGGCTCTTCAGCAACTTCTGCTTGGCAGGTTCATATACACCAACAAATATTGCCGATGCCCTGCAAACAATTAAAGTTCAACTAGATTAGATTGAAAGTTCTTTCTATCTTCAGTTTCTGGAAGAAGTAAAATAGAAACATCTGGATGTAACCACATAAATTAAATTCTAGTTACTCTTTATAATTTTCCTAGTGCAGTAATATAATTCTAATACTATCAGAGTATGTGTTGGCTAATATTCTAATTACTTTCAACAGATAACTTAAGTGCACCATAAACTTTATTCCCTGTGGACATATTTCCAAGACATTCCACCTGAACACTTCTTCGATTTACTACATATAGGCCAACCATTTCAAAACTTTAAATTAAATTTTCAAAAAGTTCTAGAACATCGCCTCCGCCACTACCCATGACAACAAACTAAGCCCCATGCTCAATAAATTTGGAGTCAGCAACATGATTTTTTTTTTTTTTTTGGCAATGTGTTCAGTTCAAAACACTAAAAACGCAAATTAAAACAAACAAGGGAAAATGATCTCAAAGAGGAATGTTTTATTCGATTATTCAACATATGGACCATACTTTCAGAATTGGATGTGTGAAGCCTACTTATGCTGTACATTTTTCCCCCTCAACTGGGTATTTCAGGAAGTTCACACATGAATTAGGTCGCCCTACTATTTCCTCCCATATAAAGGTATTACGATGAGCCTCTTTTTATCATTTAGAACAGAAAAATGTGTTTATTCCTCCACCCATTTTATTTTTTATAGACGTGAATAGTGCTGAAAACAACAATAGCAATTATTTCTATTTTCCATATGAGCTACATGTCATAAAATATAAAGGCACTTATTCACAAAAATCTGAATAAACATGTTATTTGGTCTTTTTTCGGGGAAATAACGCTACCAAACTCCCAAACAAGATCTTATTGTTGCACTCACAAAATATATAAACGTACATGTTTTATTGATTATTTTTTTAGTGGTGCACCAATTTAATGCTCTTCATTAAAAAATTATTTCTAAATGGTTGTTTGTAGTCCAACTCCTCCATTGCCTGTGCTTTCTCTCCATGCTCCCATATTCTAGATCACGACCTACACTTCTTGAAGACAAAGATACCATTGAACAATGCAATAGCCTGTACTACGCTGGTAACACTGCTTTTAGAGGATTTTATAATTTTATCTTCATTCTTATATTAGTGTTTAGATATCCGTCTTCTATATATTTAACAACTAGTATCATATAGAGAAAACAAAAAACAAAGCAATAATTCAACAATATCTCGAGTTGCTAATTTGTGGAAGCATTATGAAGCACACAGTCAATGTCAGAGGCCTTGTTGAATTGCATTATATGTATTTCGCATCTTTTGGTGAAGTAAGCTATCGAATTTAATCTCAACAGCATACCAAGTCTCAGTGAGCAGGCAGTGTAGTTTACCTAACAGACAAGCTGTATAGAATTAACAAGTCAATCGATATGTGTCAAAGTTCATGAAGCAATATTTACATTTAAGAAAACTTACGGTAAAACACCCACAAGATTTCCAGCCAATCCAGAGTAAAGACCCTTCAAAATAATTTCTCCCCCACCACGAACTGCCTAACAAGGGACCGTGAAACAGTTCTCTATGAACACTATAAATTCATAAAATAGTAATTGCTAATATATCATGAAAGCAGGTTCAAATAATGCTAGAGCAGTCATTATTGCGGGATATCAATAACATTGTTTTGTTGAGTGCAGCATTAAGTTCAAACCTTCATCAATATTCCATAACTGATACAACAGGGGAAAGCTGGATAATGTGCTAATGCAACAAACTATAGAAAAAGTTTCAAAAATAGCAATGCCAAAGATTCAGAAGGTGCAGTTTGATGTTACATAAACAAAATTCCATGACAACTTTTATAGTGGATGGTATGCAGGTCTGCTTCTAAGTGGAAAAGAAGTTGTACATGATAATTTATCTAGGATTACAAGATGGAAACAGAAAACCATAGATGAAAATAAATAAATCTTTCACAGAAAAGAACCTGCTTGAAGTCGAGTTTTAATTGTATCAATTGGGTATAAAACAGTTTCCACCATGACACCAGCAGCAGCTCCAGCTACAGCACCCTCTGCAAGAGCCAGAACAAAATCTTAAAGGACGGAGGAAGGCAAAGGTTTGCTTCTAAATTAGGTTTGCAAAACAAAATTTATACTTAAACAAAGTGTATGAAATGGTTGTGAGAATTCCAAGTCACGGAGACAAAGATATGTTGCTCGTATTCTCCTTGTAAAAGGTGTAACTCATCTATTCAGTTTTCAAAGCATTAAATAATGTGAGCAGTGAGCAGATATATTATCAGAAAGTGGCATCAGCAATAAATTTCAGCCTTCAAGAGTCCAATAATTATATATGCAACAAAAAAAATATGTCTTGTTAATCCCATATCATATATTGCTATTATCTTCTAAAGATGCCAGGGGTTTCCCAAAGCACTTTAAACAAACTCTGTGCACAAAACTTGCTATAATTCACACTTTAGCTAAATGGGAAAGCAAACAGTCAATGCAAACAATTCTGAAGGCTGTATAATATGTTATACAAGTTATTATACTTGTGGTTGGTCAAGCCATGACGAGTCCAGTTAAACATTATTGTTAGGTCCAATGTTGTATTGGCACACAAAAAGGTCTTAATTGAACACTTGTAAAAAGTCAGGGACTTGGATGCAATTTTGTATAGATGAGTTAGGTTAGGGTTAGAAATTGAAAAATAAGGAAAACACGGCGCCAAAATTTCGATAGCTGCTCGCCTAACTCACGCTCGAGTGGCAGAAACAGTAACATTGTCGCCCGCATTTCACCTCGCTATCATCGACCGACGTATTTATGCGGTCAGACCTAATTCGTGATTTTAAAGAGTTTTACATGACCCAAAACACTTAAACGTCCCCAACTATAAATACAGATGTCTTGGACAAATTTCAAGAGGTTGCTTCATTGTGCTACAATTGCAAAATACTTTCATATCATTGCTAGAAAGATCCAAGAGGCAATTCATTAATTGATTCATCAACATCATTCTTGTGATCCGGCAACCGAGATTTGGGATATATTAAGGTTCGTTTATCCAAAACACATGGCTTCCTTAAGACTTTAAGGAAATGATCAGGCGCAGGAAGAAGCATATGAATATGTGATTCCAAGAGTTTTACATTGCCCATAACACCTAAGCACCCCCAACTATAAATACAGAAGTTTGGGACAAATTTCAATAGGTTGCTTCATTGTGCTACAATTGCAAATCACTTTCATATCATTGTTTGAGAGATCCAAGAGGCAATCCCTTGATTAATTCATCTACATCATTCTTGTGATCCGACAACCGAGTTTCGGGAAAACTTCAAGGTTCATTAATCCAAAACACTTAACTTCCTTAAAACTTTAAGGAAGGGATTCAAGCGGAAGAAGAATAAGAACGGGAATATGTGATTCTTGGGTATCCACTTGAAAGAGATGTGTGCAGAAAATTGTAAGACTGATACAACAAATCTTGGTAGAAGATTGTGAGTCTGAAATTTACAGTTGATTTTGGAAGTTACAGGAGGTAGATCGAGAGATCTAGCAGGTTGGCTAGATAGTATCTACGGTAGCAAATCGTGAGTCTGGAAGGAACAACAGATCTTGAAGTTGCAAGGTTTACAACAGCTAGTGGAGCTAGGCTAGAATTAAACTATAACCCACATTGTCTATAGTGGAGGTAACTGGCTTGGTCCCGGAATTTTTACCCAGTTGAGTTTCTCCATCATCAAACTTTATGTTATTTATTGCTTTCCAAATATTGCAACTACGGTAATTCAACTTAGAGATATTGGATTGTATGCTTAACCATTTAGAAACTAATTAAAAGTGACTTGTTGCTTTAATTAGCGTAATTCCGCACGTAAGGTCGAACTAACTTATAATCTAGATCAATCTAACGGCATCTAGCGAACTCTCAATTATCATTAAACATAAAGAGGGAAAGAGATGTAGGCTAACCAAAAAGGCATCTCGAACATAATTTATTATTTAAATATGATGATATTTATGTTTGTGAATGGTATGCTGATTACTATAGGTGATGTAACCCCACAGCATTTACTTGGTAGTAATACATGTTCTCTGGGGGCATTCCTAGAATATATGAGTGTAGTTCCTTATTGTTTCATACTCAACCCAGCACCCCTTCCTAAATACGAGAAAAATATATATCCCTCTATCTAGAAAATCTCAAATCACAAAGAGAATGGAACTCCAACATGGCCATCTAGGCCTACCAAATACATGGCATTTTCAAAATCTGCTAAAGTAGGTAGCATGGCAGCAGTTTTATATTTATAGCTACTTCAATACTTTTCCTAATATTTTCTGGTCTTCAGTTTCCTTTTTAATCATTTTGAAATGAGTTAATGAACAGCAAAGTTAAATGCAAAAGGCTGGTGATCAGTTATTTATTGAAAGAACAGTTTCTTGTTCACATAAGCCCTTCGAGTTTCGTCGTATTTTTCTATATCTTACCTCTTTTTGTATCAATGTTAGCCAGCGAAAAATGGTCGCATAGATATTCATTAGACCAGGTTATCAGAGTAGAAGAAAATGTATTGCCTTCTTTTATGATGTCATTTGCACTCTTTTGGCAGACAAGCATAGAAGCAGCAAAGTTTCTTTAGAGCACTTGAAAACAATAGTTTTAACATATGGCTTAAATATGGGTTAAGAGTAATATTATAGCATACCATATAACAGACGCAAGAAATCAAATGGCTTCCGTTGTGTGCTCAATGATGAAACATTCATGTTTACCTTGTCTTGGGAACTGATGTTGTACCTCAGTGTATCTGCTTCAAGATCATTTATTCAAAGAAAAAGTAGCTGATTAAAACAGAGAAAAGAAACAAAGAATGAAGTAGGATAATTATGGTAAATGACAATACATAATGTTAAGGGATAAAATCTCATATCGAATAAAGATGAAAACATAGACCAACTTATAAGGTTTTAGGGCTACTCTCTTAAAAATGTTGATCTTTTAAAGTGGAACCTCGAGTCTTAATATGGTATCACAACCTATTACACTCCAACAAATAATTCGATCCGATTAAAACTTAAAAAATGAACATCCGAATTTCAAGATTGGTATGCTCAAATGAGCCACTATCTTGCGGAGGCATATTAAGGGATAAAATCTCACATCGAACAAAAATAAAAATATAGCCAACTCATAAGGCTTTGAGGTTACTCTCTTAATAAGGTTGACCTTTTAAAATATAAAATTTTGAGGTCCATTTTAGAAGGTCAACCTTGTTTAGAGGAGTAACTCAAACCCTTATAAATTGGCTCGTTTCAGCAGACCAATCTTGAAATCCGCGCGCTCAATTTTTTCGAGTCTTAATCGGGTCGAAATACTCGTTTTAGCTTAACGGACTCTAATATCATGTTAAGACTCGGATTTCCATCTTAAAATATCAACTTTATTAAGATGAGTAGTTTCGAAATCTTATAAGTTGGTCTATATTTTCATTTTTATTCGATATAGATTTTATCCCTTAACACATAATACACATCACATGGGAATAGTCTAAATGCTATTTCTCAGAGGACCTAGTCTCTTTCCTTCTAACGTTTTGTATTGGTTTCGCAAGTTATTTCATCAATTCATTCATATGTTACAAGTGATAACGCAACCAATGGCCCTAAAATAGTAAAGCGAGCTAAATAAAGTTGTGTCATAGACATGATAAGAGTATGTGGCTAATCGTCAAAATTTCGTTTAGGCTCTGTTTTGGAGAAAATTATGGAAAACAACTATGCGAAAGCTTTCTCCTGAATTGCAAAAGGTACAAAGAAATCAAATTACTAACATAATTAGTGGTAAAATTCCATATTTTTTTTTTTTTGGGAAAAAGATTTACATTTGATTTTATTAAAACTGGAGAGAGAAGGAAGCAAAATCAGGTTTCCTTTTTTCCTTTGTCCCTTCACCCTTCAAATTCCAAGATCCAATAGCAACCTTAAGTTTTAAATATAGAGAAACAGAAATAAACTAACAATATCATCCCTGTTGTTCATCAAAACTGACCCCAAAAACCAGAAACACGAAATATTTTGGACCAATTATTCAAATTCAGGCTTTGAAGACAGAAAAACAGAAGGCGCCGCATCCACATCTTTACACACTTCACTAAATTAATTCAATATAGAATGTAGCAAATGCAAATTATACACAGTGCCACAGTGAAAGAATACAATTTTTAATGACGTTGATGCCAATGTTGGACTAATAGACAGCAGTACTGAAAACCCTTAATACTTTTAATTGATAAGTTCATATTACTTCAGTGCAAACCCGCGACCCAAACTTTCTATACAATTTAGTTCACAATGCTTTCAACTTTTACTTGACATAATACAATGACTTAGAATTCATTCATAACTGAATGATGAATGAACTGCGAGCTTACATTACAAACATTCAATTGGATGTTTGACATTTTCCGTGAATTGAACTAACTACGGGATTAGTGATAAAATTACTATAAAAGAAATTCAGAGATTAAAAGCTAAAACTAATCAGATAAACTAAATACTAGTTGAAAAATCAAACAGATTGCGAGCATTACCGACAGAATCTCTCTTGGCGTCAACAGACATTTCTTTGGCTACAGAAGTGAAAGGAAAACTGATATTGATTCTGCTTTCCAAAGAGGAAAATGATTTTGCTATTTGGGAAGGGCATAAATGTAATTTAATTAAACTTCGTTTCATTTGTGATTCTGTAGATCCAGTAATATTAGTGTAAATTTCACTCTGAGTCCCAACCTTTCCATTTCGTGTTAATTTCATTATCATGTGACGGATAATAATTGGGTGTTGTGTTTTTATTGTCAAATCATTTAATTATGTTTCGACATGTATACGTCTATTTTTGAACCTGTTTATGAGTCTATGTTGTATAGTACAATTGTTATAATTATGCCACTTTGTCAAATGGATTTTGACAAATATAATGACAGAAGTATAAGTGGCAGCAGATGATTGAATGAAAAATTAATTATATTTTAAACAATCTAATTATTGAATGTCACGTGCTATTATATCAATATTTTTGCAGCATGATTGCAATTTTATTCATCCTCACGTCCCAACCTTTCATTTATTAGCACGTATCACCCCTCTTAACGATTTCAATTCATTTTTGCCGTCAATGTCACATAGAAAGAAGTTTTACCCTTTAGCTTGAATACACTGAAAGAGAGAGAATAAATATTTGTTTTGTGGAATTGTAGTTGTGGGTGGGGGAGAGTTAGGCAACGGTGGTAGGTGGGGGAGGTTTGGGATGGAGTTGGGGATGAAGAAGAAGATAATTTCTTTGTGGGCTATGTTAAAAGTACATAATATTTTACTTAATTGGTGTCATAATGAACAAGTGGCGGTCCAATTAAGTAAAATATTATGTACAAATAAAATTTTTCATTGTATTTTAGTATTGGTAGCGGCTGCACGGGATGGCATTGTGTTTGATGGAGGTGGATTGAGGAGGAAGATTAATGAATTTTCGCTACGTGTTTTTTTTTCTTTTTCTTTTTGCATTTTTAATTTATTTAAATTAGAGGGTAAAACTTCTTTTAATGTGATATTTAACAGTAAAAATGATTGAAAATTGTCAATGGACATGACGTGTGAATAAATAAAATGTTGGAAACGGAAGGAAGGATAAAATTTGAATGGGAACAAAATTGCTACGAAAGGTAAAAATAGTTTGAAGTAATTGAGAAAATGCACTCTCGTACCTGAACTTTTACCTCTTCAACTAGGTTTAATTAAGATTTCCTTATAATTTAAAGCAAATGTCACATTACTTTTAATTATATATTCATAATTATTACACACATTTTTTAGGATAAATTACTCATGAAACTCTAACAAGCACTAAGTTTCATCGAACATCGTAATGACTACTGTCTCGTGTTTATTATTTTGAATTAAACTTTTCTCATGTATAGGAGTGTTGCCTTCTGAATGCATGTTTAACAAAGTTTATAATTACTTATAAAAATGATGAAACTCTATTTTTTTATCCATACATTTAATAAAAATCATAACATTTATTTAAATTTACCAACTTATTATTCACATATTTATAAGACCTACCACTTCTAATCTAATAAAAGCATTCCTAAACATGAAAATTATCTAATTGAAATATTCAGAGTGGATGATCCATTCTATCTTGTCTAGTGGTGCTATATATATTGGCTACATCAATTGAGAATAATAGTTTTCTCAATGTTTGAGTTGTTATCGTTAATTTCACATCATACGTGTTACTAGTTGAACTTGTTTATCCCGTTTGATAACTATTATTTTCAAACTCTTTTTATTTTCAACTACACATTCATACAATAAAATATTCTACACGTAAATTGAAAATTTTTCTTACTTTTTAATCAAGTATTTTTCTAAAAATTACTATTCAAAACTCTATCTTTTTTTCAAATAATGATGGTCAAACATTGGCTTATTTGGACCTAGTTGCATGGACATCGAGATGTTCATCACTTCATATAGAAGTGTGAGATAATCTAAGCATTCGTTTTTAAATTTCATTTTTTTTTTTTTAACAAATGACTTTAGTTGGAAAAATGAAACCTTTGAATGAAACTTTGATCAAAGATTATAATTATTAAACTAAATTTTAAAATAGAAAAATCAAGAGCGCAAGTGGTCTAGTGGTAGAATACTACCCGGCAACAGTATAGACAGCGCAACTGTTTATCAGCGTTCCTTCTTCATTTTCGTTTGGAAAAATATTGACTTCCAACAGAAATTATGAGTGTAAAAATTGGAATAGAAGATATTAACACGTTTGAATGAGTCCCTAAGTTTAGGAAAAATTGCAGCAGCATCCTTAACATTTTCATTTTTTTTGCTAACTTTATCCTAACCTTGAATTTGTGCTAGTGAATGTACCTAACCTTTCATAAATATGTAGTAGAGGTCCAAATGGATTTGACATTGACCAAATAATTGACATTAGCCACAATTTTGACTAATTTTAAAATGACTTAATGGTAATTTTATATTTTTTACATAAACTTGAATAAAAAAACCAAAAAAATAAAACAAATCTACCCCATCCCACCCTATTCTCATGCAAATTAGAAAGGCTAGTGGTAGACACCTTCTTTTCTTACTCCCACCTACACCAGTGGGCACAAAGGCTGGTCGTCACCCACAACATCGGCATCGCCTCCCAAAGGCTGTAGCCACCACCCAAATATCAAAACTAGAAATAAAATCAAACCCAATAGAAATTGAAGAAACTGGAACTTCATTTGCACGTGGAATTGGGTAGAATTTGAAGCTAAAATTGAAGCAATTTGTGACACGATTGAATCAATCAAGGGTATACCCATGATCGTTCGATGTTGTTGAGGGATTGTGGGTTACCAATTTCGTAGAAAAAGAGCTTTAGATTCGTTAATTGAAGGAGATGGGACTGCCTCGTTTTGCTCTCGAGGTAGATTTGTATCAATCGGAGCTGTTTTGGATGATTTCTCACCATGAATTGAAACACCTAGGTGAGGCGAATCGGGTAGTAGTAGTGCACGACGTTGGGTGTTATCGGAGTTGTCGATTTTTGTTGTTGGAACTCGAGACTCTCATGGTTTTAAGGGCTGATTTTGATCTCTATGTAATGCTTGTCCACTTAATTCTATGAGATGTGTATGTGAAATGAGGTCGCCGATTAGGGGATGAAATTATGACGAATTGGGTGGCCGACTTTGGTTGGTGTTGTTTCTGGTTTTAGATTCGATGGCCTACGGTGGCGGGTGTTTTCTTTGGTTTGGGGTGGGGGGAAGATAAGGATTTTTATTTTCTTTTTTCTTCTTATTTTCTAATTTAATTTTAAACTAATGTTAGAGATATTACTATTTTGCCCTTTTTAATTTGGTCAAAATTAATCCAAATTTGATTTTTTTGGTAAACTAACGATCAAGTGGATGGTTTCCATCCTTTGGACCTTTATCATATATTTATAAAAGGTTAGGGACATTCGTTGGCACAAATTAAAAGTTAAAGTAAAGTCTACAAAAATTAAAAAGATTAGAGACCGCTACTGCAATTTTCCCCTAATTTTACTTGTAAAACATATGCAGCTTTGATCAAACTTTACCACTTGAAGCACCTGAGTCCCCATTTTATTTTCTGATCCTAAACATGTAATTTAAGTGCATTTTGGTCCCTACTTAACGAAACCGTCAAATATTCCATCAAATGTTCTTCACACATGCACTTGTATCAGGGTAAATTTCGTCACCTAATCTGAGCATCTAGATTTCTCATTTGATCACCCATATTCGAGTACTTCAGAAGAAATGACGAAAACAGTGAGTAAACTAAAGGATAACATACAAGAGCTTCATTCAGATTTGGAGTCGACATTTTCAAAAGGTACAGTGGAATATACTTCAGCAACATTAAAATGGCTGCTTTCATCAGAGAGTTCATGAGAACTAACTTCTGCATCCTCATGTGATTCGGATGAATTAACTTCAGCTTCCTTATTTGCCTTTTTTAAATCTGTATTCCCGCCAGTTTCTTCAAGATACTTGGCTCTAACTTTAACGCGCTTACCTTTAAAGTATCGATATTCCCATTTTGGCGGTGGATATTTCTTCTTTAGTTTTCGGCATTTGTCCAGCATACCCAGCTTCTCAAATACATCTCCAACCATTGAAACAATTGACATTGTCGGTCGGATGCCAAGCTCCTCCATGTCGGCAAATGTCTGTAAATAATTTCAATAATCGCTATATTCAGCAAAATTTGACAGTAAAATTTAAAGCTCTTACAAAATAAGACATCTTTGAACTTAAATTAAATAATCAAACTTCAAATTACACTAAATGGTGAAAACGTGGGGAATAAAAGAGCACCTACAATGAAGATGCGTTTATGATTCTGAGAATGCTACTTCAACAAAAAACTACACCCTATTCTTGATAAATTTGGAGTCGGCTACATGAAAATTGAAACTTTTTCCGAGCACCAATATCGTCTATTAGTTTCTCCAACATTAACGAATGGGGTGACAGATTCGACACTACTTAAAATTCTACAATCCTTGAGTTTGTGATGCACAGGTTCACCTGATAATAGTATTTCCATTGCATATTAAAATTAGGGATGATATTGCGGAATGTGATGGAGTGCTAGTCGCCTTGTTCAAAGATAGGTGTACTGATGCTGACGCACTAGTATTATGCTAAATGCAATTGACTCTCTAGAATGCATAACCAATTTGCCAACATATCTACACAGAGGAGTGGTGCAATGTGCTTAATAATATACTTCCCATCTAGTAGAATGATTTAAAGAGCAGCAGGTAAAATGACATCAGAGAGAAAGCAGAAAGTTCTGCATAACTTAGAACCAGACAAGAAATAAAAATCTATTTATTGATGGATGAGCAAAAGAAATGAAGAATACCTCAAACATCTTTTCATGCATTTCCCTGTGATAATAAATTGAAATCATTTTTTCAAAGAAAATACGAGGCATGCTTTCCAAATTCTGTGAAAATAACTTCTTCCACAGCTCTTCAGCTTCGTCAAGCCTTCCATCCTCTGCCAAAGCATTTAGCAAACTGAAATAGCTTCCCATTGTTTTCCCTTGACCTTTGCTCAACATCCACTTTGTCACCTGTACTAAAATTTGTAGTTTAAATCACACTTGTGCCTATTAGATTTCCCAGCCACAGAGAAGAATACTATCAGAAGTATACCTGAATTATCCTCTTCCACTCTTTTTCATTCTCAAGGGTTTTTAAAGCTTTCTTCACTGAAATTAATGGAAACTCTACTTCCCATGCAATGAAAGAATCAAGCGCCCCATACACTTCCTCTTTAACATTTGATAATCCTTTAATCTACAAATAATGCCCCAACAGGATGGTTCTTATTTCTACCATTAAGTGCTTCTCACGAGGAAATGATTGCAAAACAGAAGAAACAGCATAATAAAGCCACAAACACAATATCAACACTTGATAAATCAGATACTTGTTTCCACTGCAGACCAAAAGTTAACAAGGAAATGGACTTACACATTCAACAAGCTTCAAGGACTTAGAAATGGTTCCTATCTTTTTATTGGTTTTCCACACCCGTGGATACCTTGGTCTAGGACCTTTAGCAGCACATACCTGAGAAAACTTGTTAATCTGCTGAGAGAAAACTTCAAAATTGAAAATAAAGGGAAAATAACATGCACATAAGCACACATGTAAGGAAGGGGATAGGAGGCTGTGGAGATGATTTAATAGATATGTACTTTATATCAAATTACTAAACTAAAAAGTCCAGGTGGGAACCTTAAAAGAATACTACAATGGAGAAATCAGAACACACCAAAGAGCAAATACTCTTTAGCTTAAAAGAATGCTAATCACCCTGAGCAGAGATTGGGTCCTTGTTGATGTCCAATTAATCTTTAGCTATTTTCTTCCTCCTTGAAATCTCTTTACCCTTCTTTCTGTTTATTTCTGTCTTATTTAATGCAATTCTCCAATTTCTTAATCCCACACCAGTGATTAATATTGGAGCTTTCCTTCTTATGGTCCATTTACTTTCTTACTTAATCTACATGTTTTCTAAATGTCAATAAACAATATCATTAACAGTCCTCATCTACCCCCATAAATTAAATCCTAAGAGTTCCCTAAATCTTACCACACTCTTCATCCCAATTCCAGAGTATCATTTTTCTCCATTTGTTTGTATCAAGAATCATCAGCAATACCCCTTTTAATTGAAAACAGTAAACTGGTTAACTTGCATGGTTCTTTACAATAATTATCCCAAAAAAATCTGAATCATTTTGAATCCTATATCTCGTGGCTTCTTTGTCCTCAGAAATTAATCCTTCTAGTAAGGTCCTTAAAATTGGTCCTACCCCACATCTAACCACTAATACTAAATTTGTCCCCCAAGAAGCAGATAAAAGGACTTTCCCCCAAAGCAGGAGAAAAAGAATTTCATTTTTTTTTTTTTCCATCTTGGGTCTGAATCTCACTAGAGAGAATTCAAATCAAATCCTGCTCCAATTCTAAAGATGCCAAGTAACGGAATTTATTTGTTCGGATACTAGTAATCTGTAATTTCTTCTGAGAGCGAAACTCGTTTGCCTAATAGTGGTTTCTGAACAACTGCATCTTCTTTGAAAACCACTCGAGTTTCCAGAAAATCTTAAAGAACAAGAAATACAAGTGAAACAACTTCTTAAATTACCAAAATTACTCCAATGAAAAAATATTAAAACAGCATACTATTCACATTAAATTTTGGGATTAAGACCCATAGTTTCCTAACTTGTTAGGAAAAATGATAAAAGAGAAAATAAAATTTGCTTCATGAACCTAAAAGGCTTACCACAATATTCCGATTACTGGTCCTGAAGAATTCAATTGATTCCAATTTTTCAGTGAAAATTGCGGGATAGAATCTCAAACTAAGCATCCTGAGAAAAAAAAAAGTACAAACAAACAAACAATACTTTTATTAAACTAAATTGAACAATCAAACGTTCAGAATGACAATTACAAAATATAAAAACAGACTAAATATTTATCCTTGGTAGAAAACGAGTAAAAGTTTTGAACACTATTAACAAAGAAAATTAAGATTTGGCAGCTTGCTTCCGAAATTTTAATCAACGGTAGAAACACAAAATTAATGGAGAAAAGAGAAATCTGAGAGAAAAAATTATGAGTTACAAATACTTACGGATAACACAGCTCGAGCTCTTTAAAACAAACATTCAATAGAAAATTTCTATTCCCTGCAAATACTCTGTTGTTGAGAAATATGAAATTTATCAGATTATTTGCCACCACCTGATTTGATGGAATTTAGGCCCAAACGGAGCCCAAATTCAATATGGTTCCATGGTCTATTTACTCACATAAAATTTGATAGTGAAAAATACTTTATTTTTCTCAAAATTAAAATTTACTGATTTTAAAAATAATAAAGATATAATTTTAGATACTTTATGATAGGAAGACAGATTACTACTAATTTAAGTTTTATGTTTACAATATTTTAAACTATTGCACGTTTTCAACACTTTTCAAATTATATTTTTTGTTACGCATATACATATCGCTTTTGTCCCATTTCATATGTTGAATTCCATTCCATCGTGCCCTATTTATTGACCTAACTAATGCGAATAAAATTTATTTTGGTGATGCAGAAAGTAAAGAAATACCTATTTTGGCTATCGACTCAAGAGTACTTGTATCCATTTTGGAGTATCAAGGTTTGCGGCCAAGAATAGTGAGTTCTTGAAAGTGTTGTGATGGACCTCTAATGTGTCGTCAAGAATAATGTTCTTGATTGTTAGAATTAAATATTGACTCTTTAATGATTTCAATTCAAAATATTTTTCTATTCACTGATTAAGTCAATAACGAATTTTTTTTTTAATTTGGTAATGTCCCACTTTTTGAGAAAGAAGAATATGATCGAAATAAACTCGAAAAAGTATAATTACAAAAAATATTTTTTTTTTATTCTTTCTTTTCTATTTAGAGAGAGAATTCTTGTCATGATGTATGAAATAATGCAATGTCTAATTCTTTTTTCATAATGAAAAATGATAGGTTAAAGTAGCTAGGTGATGCTTATTGCCCTAGTGCATTATATCGAAATTTTCTTTTAGATGGTTTTCAATTTCATGTCATTTATACAATGCTTGGAAGATTGATTTTTTTTTCCTCCCAACAACATTAATCGTGGGAAAAAAAACATTAAAAAGAAAAAGAATTTTCTAATTTATTTTTATTTTAATTATTTATTTTAATTTATAGTAATTTGGTTATAGTATTACTTCTAATTTCTACCATATATGAATTGTTAAATTGATAACATGCCACACGAGTTAAATCAACTCTTCAAAATGCAATTTTACTTTGAATTAATAAAAGGAAAAAATAAAACTACAACCCAAGTTCTTCTTGCTTATATAGTTGCGTGGAGAGTTATTATGAATGAAATCAAGTACTTTTTTTTTCTATAACAAAGTATGAACTAAAGATAGATTTTTCAAAGAGAGTAAAAAACTTGTACCTTGCGAATAAAGAATTCAAGTCATTGTGTAATTCAAATAGAAAACTACTGATTATCACTAAAATTCCTTCAAAAAAATAATACATTACAATAAACGACATGCGAAAATGGAAGGAAGATAACAATGTAAAGCAAAGACATTGACAAACTAACCATTTTATGTACAAGCTCAATCACAGTGCAATAAAGAATCAAAAGAATGCATCACAAGGAAACGACCTCCGGAGCTCCACAAGTCATGGATGCTCACTCATATCTTCGTCCTTCTCTGAATGTCGTAGGGAATGTTCTCACTTACAGCATCTCCCTCATTTTTCGCAGGTTAGCATTCCTAATGCTGCCGAAAAGATGCATACTGTATCAGTAGAGTATCCAGTGCAACACAAATATCCCAAAGAGTAGTTAAGTAACAGTGATTTACAAAGCCAATGAAGACGTGCATTAAGTTTTGGGGTTTGATGCTAAATGATCATCGGCTACACTTGATAATTAGCAACTAGAGAATATAAGGAATAACATTCTAGCTCTTTTTTCCATTTTTTTCTCTTTTTGATAGTGTTTTTTCTCTCTCTCCCTGATAGTATTTAATGCTATCTAATCCACCTTACAGATATGCCATAAATTTTTTATCTGATGTCATATTGCTCAGTAACTAAACTACAGGAGAAGTGAATATTTGCACATAGATACATACAAAGATTGCCACGTGAATTTTCGAATTGAAACATACTTCCATGTAGGTACAGTACTCACCTATCCTGATCTTAACTGGATCAAATTACTTCCAATTTCCATCTATTACGATGTCTTCTTCAATTTCTGCATCAGTGACAGTGAGTGCCCTTTGCAACTTCTTAGGAGAAAATACTTCAACTTCCACCATATAAGAGGCAGTCAAAGGTCGATGATCAGATAGCTTAAGTTCACTTCTCCTATAGCTTAACAGCTTCATACCCTTCCCAAATGAAAGAATGCGATCACACCTGGAGAGAATGTAAAAATGCAAGGTTGTGCTAAGATATGATAATGCACTCACAAATTCAGTAAATTCAGGAAGTTACAAGACACTTCTCACTGAAAGTTACATGAATAAAGAGATGGATTTTCACATAAAAGGTAAAAGACACAAAACATGTATCTTCAGGGGAACTTTTGAGAATTACTCTTTTCTTCCAAACTCCATGCCCATAGAAAAAGAATCCCATATCTTCAAAAAATCATCATTTCTTTAACAACTAGAAAATACTATTGTCTCTTGAAGAAGACAATTCTCAGTCTCCACATATACATATACACCTTTATATGTACATATAAAAAAAGATAACAAATTCAGAAAGCAATAGACAAAATTTCAAAGAATAACGGAGATTAACAGTGTGTGTACAGGAAGTAGTTTCTAAAATCTCCAAACTCATTCATATATCAAAAAAGATAACAAATTGAGAAAGCAATAGGCAAAATTTTAAAGAATAACAGGGATTAACAGCGTGTATACAGGAAGTAGTTTCTAAAATCTCCGAACTAATTCATGCCATGTCGGGTACCCTGAATATCTTCTAAAATAATGTTGATAAGATACAACTGTGCAAAGACCCCAAAACATGAATATAGTTGTTTTTCAATAAACAAGTGAAGCAAAATTACGAGGAAATGTAGGATTAATAAGAGATGCAACAAAATTAGAGAAACAAGCAAATGAGTATTGCTATTACAATTAGTTCAATCAGGCTCAAGACTAATTGACAAAGTATAAAAAGAGTAAAGACAAAAAAAGGACAAACAATTCTTGGTAGATGTCTTTTAATAGAATAATGCTTGCATCGTAAAAAACATAGAAGGGATATATTTGAGTGGAAGTGTCAAGACTCTCAATAAGAAAAAGATCTACTAAATACATACCATGCTGGAGTGCGCCTCCCAGCCCTTGAATCCTCTCCACAGTAAGTATCTGAATTTGTCAGATATTTGTAAGTTGGGGCAAAGTTCAAAGTACCTTCAGACCATCCATCAAATGCCCGCCCTTTCCTAAGCTCTCTGATGAGCTGCCAAAATAGAAAAGTGTCAACGTCAACTCAAAAATATAAAAAGTATTATATGAGACGATTTTTTCTTTATGCAATTACTAACTAAATCAAAATATAAGCCAAAAGTACATTTCGGTTAGACACCTTGTAGCTTATTTCGGTGATTCTCTAATTTTGTTGTATTCCTCTCAAAAAAATTTATGTATGTATGCATGCATGAGCTGCCTCAGCTAGCTCATTTAGAAAATTCATTGACTAGCAGCTAAAAAAAAACTAACAGAGGACTTAACTTTTAATATTTCAATCTACGTCAAGATAAAAATAAATAAAATAAAATAAAATAATCACCTGATCATGCTCAACTAACTTAGCCCAGTCTTTTTTCGAAATTAGTTCTCTTGTTTTCTCATATGACAGATTGATACGATAATTCAGGTCCCCCAGCCAGATTATCCTCCTGCAACCAGATAAGAGAGTTACAGAAAATAAGGTAATGAAATGGAGGTTTATTCACTTAAAAGTGATTTCAAGTGGATCTATAAATATGAAAAGTTCAAATTGGAGGTGATCCTTCAAATACCAACACGGAATTTAAAATCATAATTTTATAAAAATTAGTTAACACCAACATCGCACGACTACTGTTTAGATCTTTTACCACAGAGTATAATACAATTTGACAAATTAGGTGAAAATAGAAGAAATCTAATTTATTAAAATCCCATATTCAAAAATTAAGATTCCATTTTTTGCGGTAAGCTGGAACAGGCATAGAAGATGAGCTTTCTTTCAAAACAGAACATTTCAATACATTGATGGGGCATTACCTTTGTCGGTTTACTAGAATTTGAAGTCGAATAAACAGGTAGAACTAAATATACTTACTCATGGTCACGGATGCTTTTAGGAAGTCCAATACTAGAGAGCGAATTAAAACGTGTCCGTCTATGTATTTCTTGGACATCGGCGATTCTTTTGGTTGCATCGGCATCCTTCTCACCTGACGTGAGATGAGTACAAATGAAACAAAAGAGCGTCTGATATATAGACATGCTAACAGATATTGATCCCTGAAAGCAGAAATGACAGTTGTGATATTTGAAGAAGTACAATAGCATTAATCGATTGCTTGATGCAATGAGAGTTTAAAGTGCCAAAAGAGGACTTCCTAAAGCAGATCATAAAACTATCTGACATCTAGAAAAAGAACATTAGAAAAAGACCTGGACTACCAGGATTAGTTTTAGGGCATTCACCTTTAGAATATTCTTAAATGTACAACAGTATTAGCAAAACACATTAAAAAAACACTCGAGAATATTGGTGTAGAGAGATCGGTCTCGTTTTACACAAAAAATAGAAGCAAACAAAGCTACTTTTGGTCTCTGATGTATCTCGTCAAAACATACTATAGAAACAGCTTAACTAAGCTAAACTGGGATGTACAGGTTGTGTAAGTTATGTCTACTTAACGTTCTATTATGTAGAGCAACAATCTTGTGCTTCTAAAATGAAAATTTTCGTCATCCACAGAAGGAAACAAATGAGAAGGCTTTTATTAGTTTTACAATATGACATGCACATCCACAAAGTAGAAATTATGTTGATCAGTTATTAGACATGTGTTCAGTTCATAACAATGAACCAATGATCTAATTTACTAATAAAACAACTCTATATACTGGAAGCATTAAAGGTTTCAGGCAAATTTGTTCAAGGTCTACAGTTCTGATCTGAAAATTTCCAGACAATAACCTTAGTTCTTAGAGATTGATAATTCTCGTCATCTTTTATATTCCCTCTACCTAGATTGTTTGTTCAGCCAGGCCGAACAATTCCTGAAAATTAACTTAAGATGGATACCTCACAACAGTCATCTTAAAGATTGATACTTCTCAACCTCTTTTATATTTTCGTTTATGATCATCCTAAATCCAAATATAGATTCTTGAGTCATAAATACTTATTCTCATCCTCGATGAGTGTAGGTTCATATTTGACATAAAATTCATGGCATAAAAATGAATAGTTACACAGCAAGTATACGGAAATATAACCTTGCACTGAAAATGGAAAATAATTACCCAAAGTATGACAGCACAGAAGGTTAGTTAATATTAGATAACAAGAAAATTCACAATCTATAATCTATAACATTGAAAAGTAATAAGCATATCTAGAAGTGCTAATATATAATTTCAAGCTAAGATTAAAAAAGGAACTAACCTTGTTGCCTATATATCCCATGACACCAACACCAACAGAAGACACATTTAAGTTCTGTATATGCCTTCGCAAGCTTCTACGAACCCAGATGGTAATGAAAACTCCAACCATTTGCTTGCTTACTATTTTAACGTAAGGGGACCTTTTCTTCCAGTTTAGCAGGCTTTCAAGGTTAAGCGGGGCAAGTGAAGCTATATCTGATCTCATTTTATTTTCACCTGCTATGTTTGACTTGAAAGAACTATATGTCTTGAAAGACTTGGAAGCTTTGAAGGATTTGAAGGAATTAGTTCTCTCTAAAACATGCTGACCCAAAAGATGTAGAGGAGGCTCTGGCCAGCTCAAGCCAATCCGTTCTATCCCACTTAGTGTTCTGGCTAATTTATTGATGTACTGGGTGCTTGGCAATGCTATGTTTTCTTCAGAATCCTCTGTCCTGAAGTAGTTCAATCTGTCCAGCATAACTGGAGAAGAAAATTGGCGTCGCAACTCCTTTTCAACTGAAATTCCCGAGTTGTGTTTGTTAATGGAAACAGAGGTATCCAGATCAACAACATTTTCTCCTGTGACTGTTCCATCCTTGATTTCAGTAACAAAGTTTGATTCTTCATTCAGTGGGCAGATTTCTTCCTCAAAGTCACTGTCAGTCTGTAAGATTTCATCTATGTTAGGTGCATCTTCAGATGGCTTAAATCTTGATGGAGAAGGAGGATTACTGTAGCATTTGAATTCAGTGACAGGCGGAATTTTGTTCAGAGTTTCACGAATAATGTTTTCCCATATTAAAACCGGTCGCCTGTCTTCAGCGCCAAATATATTACCAGCATTTAATGGTATAATCTCCTGAAGGCTGTGTATATAAATACATGCATCAAAAGAAGCATCGAGGATTTTGTGGCCACAAAAAACAAAATTAGCGCAAACTTGGCTATTTAAAAGAGGAGTGTAGGAAATTCAACATCAATAGAACAACATATCAAGATCAAGAACTTTATTCAATTAGCCCTTGTTTGATCCCATTTTTTCCAAAATACATTTTTCTCTATCTTATTTTCAACCACACATTCTTCAATAAAATAATATTAAACGCAAATCCAAAACTTTTCCTTATTTTTTAACCACACATTCTCCATCAATCTATTATTCCAAAAATGCATTCTACACAAAAACATGGGGCTCAAATTCATTAATACAGGCTCGTGACTTGTCTTTGATTGTTAAGGAATGATACTGAGATTGATTCCTAGGAAATTATCCCAATTTTAGTAGGTGCCCATGATGGAAATAGACAGGCATTATAATTTAACTGTCGGAAACTGACATATGTGAAACAAATGAATATGTAGACTGTTTTAATGTAGATTACAAGCAAGAAGCATCCAAAACAAAGATATAGTGACAAACTTACCCGATTACATATAAGTCAGCAGGCTCATCAATATCTAACCAGCCATCTAGATCTAGATCGTCTGGAGGAACTCTTCCTCCAACATTCCATGTGCCCGCGCATATTCTAGCAAAAGACAAGACATAATAGAAAGAATAAAGCTATTCCACTAACTCAACCTAATAATGCAATGATGCTTGCATTAGTAAATTATCTTTAGCATTTTATCATCAAAATGAAAAGAACTCCTACCTGATTTCCTTCGTGTTTATGTACTGAGCCCTGAATGTCTCCGACTTTCTTCTTATCCTGGGAAGAGCGTCTAGAATACAAAAGTGCATTTATTTATTACTAATCCCCATTTAAGAATATAGGAACGTGTGATTTAAAAAGAGAGGCCTAGTATAAAACAGCCCAAGGAGAGCATGAACTTTGTCATGGAGCACTTGGCACTGTACATTGCATCAATACACTTAACTGTAAAGTTTCACCAGAAATTGAATTTTGTATTATAAAATGTGCAATAAATAAAGTACTACTCAACAAAAGATCCGAAAACTCTAACTCCTCTAGCGAGCAATTCAAAAGGACCAAACATTTAAAGTTTCTCTATTAGATAAACAAATCAGAATCCTTTCGACAAAGAAGAAACAAAAAATCTTTAGTTCTTTTTCTATATAAAGTAGGATAAGTTAATCACCCATGTCCAAAGCACGCTCAGATATTGTGAAAATTCACTCAGCCCAAAAAGAAAGCTTCTGAGACAAATAATGCTATGCAGCACCACTCTATGTGACATTATGTTATGTGATAGATTGAATTAAGTGTAAAATTATGTGATTCATTTAATTGAACATGTAATTTAATGACGTAAGTGCTGCCACTTAGACTGGCGTTTAACTATGAGACAAATATATTACCAAAAAGAAGTAAAAAAAAAAAAAAATCTCTCTTTTCCAAATGAAAAAGTGAGTAAAAAAGGTAGGGCTGCACAACAAAATCACAAACCGACCCGAAACTGTTGGTTCGGGTCCACGTGGTTTTTTTCACAACAAACCGAACCAAACCGTTTCAAAATGGTTTGGTTTAAGTTTCAATTTTCAAAAACCACACAAAACCTAGCCGAACCGTTTTTAATTAAGAAAATTAGTTTTATTAACTTATAAATTTTATAGTTTTTACTTTTCACAAAAATATCAATTTATCAATACAAATTACAACCAGTCTATTGAAATAATCATATAAAGTAAATTAAATTCATCATTATTGGTACATGATTTTATAAGTCCACACACACGTTTGTGTGTCGAGGTGATCAATGAACTTGTTTGTGGTTTTGAAAAAACGAATGACTGAGCGTATTAATTGTGTTAAAATGTTAAAATTCACTAGCTAGTACTAATGTTAAAATTCACTAGCTAGTACTACTACCTTCTATTTTCTCAAAGTAGTTAGAAAATAAAATTTCTCAATTCCCAATAAATCCGAACTTACCATTCTTTGTACATCCAAACATATCATGTCCGGTCGTTATTTTTTGTCTCACTAGCAGGACAAAATGAGTTTTAACCAAACTATTACAGCAGAATATGACTCTATCTTTAACAACTGTTATGTGACAATATAAAAGACAAACGAGAAAATGGAAATAAAAAGGAAGAAAGATATATTTGTTCTATTAACATCTTTTAACAATCAACTTTGAAAATAATTTATTCACGGGTTTCATGGAAAAAATAAATGTAATTTAACATTATGAGTTCTCATTTAAACTTAAATTTTAACTTGTTTTAAATATATTACTATAATGTCGACAGGTAAACCGCGGATTAAAACCGAACCAAATCGCAAATTATGATATGGTTTGGTTCCAAAAATAAAATGGTTTGGTTTGGTTTTAAAAAAATTCAAACGCATGAAATTGTTTGAGATGAAAATATGGCACAAACCGTCCAAATCGAACCACGCTAGCATTAACACATATCGAAATAAAGTTGAACCAAAAATAAACACCCTGAACTTTGAATAAAGCACATTACCATAAGCCTCGACTCGAACTCCATCACTTCTGTCCTTAAAGCGTGATGCACCCGGCCAATGACAATATTCTGCAAAAAACAAAAACAAAAATTAAAGCAGAAGTATTACAATTGAGGTTATATCCAGTGAAACATTCAATCATGCCCAATGCTAGGTAATAAACATGTGAAATGTCAAGTGAGAAGTACAAAAGGATCATGCGTGAAACTACGAAAGTGAACCTGGGTCGGAGTTGAATACTGAGTCGGAATCGGAGTCAGTGTCAGCGGAGTAATCTGAATTGTTGTTGGTGAGGTTGAGCCACTTGCGCATGACCACTCGAGCCCAGAAAAGCTGCAGGCATGTGCAACCGAAACACAATTTTTCAGCCCAACTTCTCTGCAATCTCTCTCAAGTCAAACAAAACAATACAAGAAAACGAAAAAAAAAAAATACATACATACAAAAAGTAATCATCATTCTAAAAGGGGGGAATCTGAAAAAACAAACAACAATACCTCTGATTGCTGGCGGTGGGGTCTTGAATTCTGCTTCCTCATGTTTAAACAGAAAGTCTAAACGAAATTTTATAAGAAACAAATGGGAAAATTATGAAAAAAAAAAACAGATTAAATGGGAAAAAATTAATATGAATGATTAAACCCGGAGCTCAAGTGGGTTGTTGATTATACCTCTACAGTATTATTTTTAACAGGAGTGAGTTGTGTGCTTCGGGAAGGAGACATTTCGTTGGCGCAAAACTCGCCAACGACGAAATTAACATTGAATTCAGAGGATATCAAAATTAAAAACTGCTAAATCGAAAAAAATAAATAAATTATTAAAAACGGTTCGTTTAATCAGGATGTGTGGTCAAGCTGGGTTACGGGGGGATGATGACGCCAATGAATCATTTTACATGTGGAATCGAATCTGGACATCTCCCAGTAATCGGTGGACATGAATTCTCCATTTTGTGGCCGATTTTTTTTTTTTTTTAATTTTATCTAAAACCAGATAGAACTCTCCACATATGAAAATTTCCATAATTAGAAAACGACAACATTGGTTAGTTGCAGCCAGATCTAATTCATATTTTAATTTTGTTACTTATACACAATAAATTACATAATATGATTTGAATGAAAAAATTAATTATGCTTTAAACAACAAATGATAGAATATAACGTGATATTATATAAATTTTTATGTACACGTAGCACAGTTCATCAATCTACAGAACCCACGGATCTTGATCATCTAAATTATCATAGTACAAGGAGTACTATAAAAGAAATCCAAATTACAATTTTGTCCATTATGATATTCAATAGCGACCAAAGAAAGACGACTAAGAGGATAATGTTTCATGCTGGAAATCATAGTGTCGATGACTATTTTTCTTGCAATTTTCGTTAAGTCAATTATGGATAAAATACTAACAATCGTGCTTCACCATGCTCGAATTTTTTATAAAATTTTTAATAGAAAGGTATCTTCTGAAAAATGCTAAAAAAAATTTTGACTGAAAAAGTGAAAACGGATTAACAGAAAATAAGGAAAAAAGTAGAAAGAAAGAAAATCTTCCAAACAGATTATTAGAAGCAAAAAAATTTAACCAGAAAAATCACAACCTCCCTATGTTCATTAGTATTGTAGTTAAACATTAAAAATCTGTCTGAACGTGAATCAGAACTCAGAGCAGAAATGAATTCCAACTGAAGATTATGAAAGTAAATCAATATAGAAAAATAGTCTGATTTAGATCACGTGTTGACAATCTTAAAGCCAACTCTACGTGCAGCCAAATTGACTTTTTAACGATTTTTAAGCGACTTTTAAACAAGATCAACGTACCGTAAAAAGATATGAAAGTTGGGTTGCTAGACTGCACCTGCAATGTGAAATGCTATTTCTTCTAGTTCTCAGCACCAGAGAATAAAGTATACAAGTGGTTGTGTACTCGTGAATGGAAGGGAAAAGCGAACTCACCTTTTGATGATTTATAATTCTGCCCAACCATGCTTGTTATGCCACGTGGTGATTTTTAGCCATTTTAAAATAACTAGCATTGACTTCTTAATTAGGCCTCTATTTGGTTCCATTTTAAAAAACTTTTTTTTTTCAAATTCAATTTTTTATCATGCATTTAATAGATCCGTAACTTTTATCCATTGTTCACGTAAACATTTCACTAATTTTTATCAAAAATTTTAACTAAATCAAACAGGATAGCCAAATAACTCGTTCCATGAATGCAATATTTTCAAGATGAACAATGTTATAAAGTGCTATTAGCACTTAACATTAGTTTACATAATGGTAGCTCAACCGCGTAGATAGGTGTTATGCACTTGATGTGGAGCATTATTCCATCGAAACTCGTACTCAATATTTATTTGAGTTTAATTAATTGGATAATAAATCGTTCAAATTTAATTAATTTATGAAATAATTTATTTATATAACCCAGGTATTCGAGGTTTACCCGATTAATTCTAAGGAGTGACGGCCTTCCTTCCTGATTCGCCATCCAAATAAATTCGGATGAGGTCACAGCTTATATATATTTGGACAGTTGGACCAAACATTCAGGAAACGATTTATCTTCCTGTTGACCTCCCATTGATGACAGTATATGATGTTTATTTGAAAGCTGTATTTTGTCCTTTAACCGAATATATTAATCTCATAATCCAACTAAATCCCACGCGATTGACACGTACCAATATATGTTCACTTGTTTGTGACTGACATTAGAGAGAAATTTAAAAATATAAAATTCATTTTCTTATAACTAAAAATTTATATAATTTATTATTTATTATTGCACGTTGTCATGTTCCTAGGTTATGAAGCTGACAAATAAAGCTATATTAAACTTATTGGTGTCACTCCGTAGATTATGTGTTAGTCATGCTTGTCTTCCGAAAAATAGTTTTTAAATTTCGATGGAAAAATTGCAATTGGATCCAAAACCTTTCAATTACTTACAAATTATATTCAAACCTTTCATTTTTACATCATAGTGTCAAACCTTTCATTTGAATTACAGTTGGAGAACAAACAGATGAAATCCGTACATTCCTACGTCAGTTGGCCCAAAAATGAATTTCACCACATTTTGTTTAATTTTAAAGGACAAATTGTAATTTTATATTTCTCCAATAAAATGATTAAAAAATAAAAAAATTGAGGAACTATTCATCTAATTACCCGTAGCACCCCCACGCCATGCACCTCACCCCCAAACACCCAACCAAATCAAAATCCACCCACTGCCTACTACTACCACATACCAGGCTTTCCAAAAAGGAATAACAAATAAGATTTACTAAAGCAAATTGATATATAAATTCAATCAAAATAAAACACTAATTTCAATCACACATTCATAACTACTGTTCATAATTATCCACACATTTTATAGAACTCATTACCATTCATAATTATAAATCATTTATAAATTTGCCAATTGGAGGTTAAGAGAGAAAAATCGTTTTCCATACGTTTGAACCAACTTGCACTAAAATGAAAGATTTGGGATTAGAAAATGACAGAAATTAAATGGAGACTCAAGTGAAAAGAGTGGTATAGTTGTGCACCATGTGTGCAAGTCTACCTAAATTTAACTATAAGCACAACAAACACGATCGTTTTAAAGTTAAAGCCATGACAAAATCTGAAAATTCTACATTAAATTTCTTAGATATAAGAGAAAAATGCAACAAGCAATTGATACCGTGCAATTGTTTATAGTTACAGTTAGAGGTGAACACGGTTCGATTTGGTTGATTTATAACAAATTTTCAAACTAAATTACTTAAAGAGGTTTGAAATTTTTTCAAACCAATCCAACCCACCTTTTTCGGTTTGGTTTGGTTTAAAAGCACGGTTTAATAAAAAAAAATGTACATCGAATAAGTTAAATCATAAATATTAATCTTAAATATTACATTCAAATATAAATATTAGTATTATTATGAATATTATTAACAAATGTTCTTCACTTCTAATAATTCAATGCATTAAAATAATTTGTTCTAACCTCTTAATCAATATTACTTGGTGCAACATCTCCAATTGTAACACGTGATTCGTTCTCTGCATATAGATAATAACATAACAAATATATTCATTTATTACAATTAAATGGTGTAACAAAGCTATAAAATAAAATGAATAGAAAGATCAAATACGATAATACATTCCACGGCTTTTTCTGAATCATCCAATGCTTCTACTTCATCAAAATATTGACGAATCACTATAGATTTATTGTGATTGTGTAATCAATTCTTAGTGCAAATCACCACCACAATCATCTTTGCACTCAATGAACTCCTAAAAGAATCGAGAATTCGAGCACTAGTAGAAAATACACACTCAGGAACAACTATAAATATTTGAATGACTAATACGTCTTTGGCAATTTGGGAGATAATCTTGTACTTATTTTCATTCAATTTCCACCAAATTAATATGTCGAAACCATAATTGGTCAAATTTTCACAACGATCAGTTAAATAATCCATCAAATCATTCTTCTCAACTTGAGCTTCCTACATAAGTCTAGCTTTAAAAATTGAGGGGATGGGTTTGGAAATTCTCAAAGTAGTTTGTAAAGCACTTTGGTTTCTAGGTTGAGTAGCATTCTTTGGTGGGGCTAACGATAGAGTCATCATTTCCTTATAGAATTCTTATAACATATGAAGCGTGTTTTCAACTTTCTCTAACAATATGTTTGCAATTTGTACATCATAAATAAGTTCAAACCCAACTTTAAGCAATTCCAACCTACATCTGGGATCAAGAACTGTTGCTATGAACAACAATTGATTAGACTTTTCAAGATTACCCCAATACTTATCATATTTTCTTCTCATGCTAACTACCATGGATCCTATTATACTATTTGGCTCTTTAGCTAATTCTTTTAACCCTCTATGAATTTCAAATATTTCTTAAAAGAAAGTGTTTGACGTTACATATAAAGACCCACTAATTTTCAATGTCATATCATAAAAAGTCTTCAAGAATCTGACAAATGCTTCATCTTGGTCCCAATCGGCATGTGTTGGTGGTCCATCTATATTTTTCCCACTAGATCTTTCTTCATCAAAGTACTTTGTATAGTTTGCATCACTTTTCAAAATATCAAATTATTTTTTAAACTTTATTGCAGCCTATTACATCACGTATGTGAAATTCCATCTAGTTAATACATCCAAACACAACAAACCTCGAGACTCAATATTTGCATCCTTGTAGCTCTCTCGAAATCTTTTTAGTCAAGCTATGAAAGATATAGCATACCGTACAACATTGCAGATAGATGAAATAGCATTGCTAATTTCTTTTATACCATCACAAACTATAAGATTGAGAATGTGAATACAACACCTCATATGCAGCATTTCTCCCCTAATAATTAGACCATTCTTCTTCTCTAAAAAACCACTCTTCAAATTAATTATTGCTACGTCATTAGATGATGCATTATCAACTGTCACACAGAAAATCTTATTAATTCCCCGATCCTTAAGGCAAGATATCACTTCATTTCCTACTATATCACCCTTATGGTTGGAAACTTGGATGAAACCTATGATTCGTTTTTTAAGTCTCCAATCATCGTCAACCCAATGAGCAGTCAAGCACACATAACTTACATTTTGTATAGATGTCCAACAATCAGTAGACAAATAAACTCGGTGTTTACTCAATTCTTTCCTCAATTTATTCTTCTCATCGAGAAACAAATGATATATATCCCTAACAACTGTAATCCTTGATAGAAAATCAAAAGTTGGAAAAAAATACTTTGTATAACACCGAAAACCTTCATCTTCCACTTGTCAAAAGGCTAACTTAGATAATATAAAGTACTTAGTAATCTGTTCTCTCACCCCCTTTCTGAGTAAACTTGACAAGTTGTCCACCACTACCAATACTCTCTAAAACCTCATCATTTTTAGAATTACCATAGAAATTCAATATCTTTTGTTTTTCTATCTTGAAACATATATGGATACTTCTTGCACAAATCCTCGATATGATTTCGCAATGTACTAGTCCTACCTTTAGATTGATGCTTATATACTTGTCAACAATGAATAAATTCTATAGTCTCATCCTTTAGTATATCAAAATGAGCCCATACATCAAACATTTATGTCTCTTCTTACCTTTCACACTTTGTTTCATATTCACAATTTCACTATTCATTGAAATTTTATCACCGATCTCATGATTACTTTGTTCTTCTAAAATCGAATTCATATCTAATTATCTAAATAAAAATAATAATAATAAAATCATGTTATGCAACATGACCTCAAAGTTAATATACAAAAATAATGTATTATGTACAAAAAACATTGCCGTCACTAACTGCATTATTTTGTGCAATTCTGTGCAAAATTAATATACAAAAAAAAAAAAAAAATTTGTGCAATTTTTTCTTGAAGGAAAAAAAAATCTTGAAAAAATTCTAATTAGTTAACTAAATCAATACAAATCTTGAAGGAAAAACAAATCTTGAAAAAATTCTAACTAGTCACCTAAATGAATACAAATCTCGAAGGAAAAATAAATCTTAAAACCCTAGAATAGCAGCAAAACGCCAAAACCCATTTTTTCCATTATTCAAATCAATGTAAAAAGAAATTAAGAAAATATGTAGAAAATTAACAAACAAAACACCATACATGAACATGAATTAAAATAAATAATCAATATATAAAAATATAAATAGTAGAAATTCACGTACCTTTATTGTTAGAGTTTGAAAGAGGGATAAATAACCTTGAAGTTAATTGAATTTACCACGCACGTATTAAAGAAATAAGGATTTGATTTATTTTTTTAAGTTCTTATTGGGCATTTAGTTAAGTAAAGTATTGAATTTAATTGGATTTGGTCTAATATGAAGGTATCTTTTAATTGAGATTGTTTTGAATTTAATTGGGTTGAATAAAATTTAAATTTAAAATTGATTTCTTTTATTTTGTAAGCGGTTCAGCAGTTTGAAACGGTTTGCAATAATTAAAATCTAAACCAAACCACGGTTTAAAACCAAAACATTGACGGATCCACGTGGATCCAAACCAACGGTTTCAGTTTAGTTTGACGATTTCGTTGTTCAGCCCTAGATACAATAGTAAAATTACAATGTTTGAAAACATAAACTAAGGATAAATTAAAACCGAACCCTAATTAGGCGCTACTAGACATTATTATGGTACACGTCTTTATTTTAGGTTCCTGATATATGAGACCACATCTGGGCAAATAAATGTGTAACAAAACAAAAATTGACATGAGAAATCATGAGTACATTTCAGGCTTCAAAACACCAATATAAGGCAAGTTCCTGTAGAGCTCCGCGAAGTCCATTCCATATCCGACAACAAAGTAATCTGGGCACTGCAATTGTATTAAAAAGAAAAAAAAAAAAAAATTTGTTATTCAAATCCAGTATCAGTGAAATTATCATGTTATGACAGATCTTCAAACATTATAAAACCATTAAACATATCGAAGAGTAAAGCATATTCTCGAAGTCTGCGGATATCAACAGATTAGTATGTTCATCCGCAATCCAGGTACTTCAAAAATTCAAGCCTCTCTTTGGCAAATTACAAATCATTTATGAAGAGGAAGAGTAGCAGGTCCATGAAATGCATGGATGAATAGTAGTCATGAATGTGTGGTTTAAATTATTGATTGACTTTAATTGAATTTATAAATTGATTGCCAAACGGAGGCCTAATCTCACTGCTTATAAAATTGGCTTCCAGCTTTTAACTAAAACTACTAAAAATTATAGTTTCAGAAGCATAAAATCGAGTGAGATCAGTCACAAGCAAGCCTCAACCTAAGAACTGAAAAAATCTAAATCCAGGTCAAACAAACTACTTTGATTTACAGAAACAAATATCATGTGTTCACGAGCTTAAATGCTATTATCCCAGTGTTCATCTACCATATGGAACCCACTTACCAGAAAACATACAAAACTTGAGCTCTTATGAAATTAGAACGGAGTAAGGAACATAACATTGACCATAGTTTTGGTTGGTGGGGGGTTTAATGTAATTTTAATGAAGATAAAATTGCAGCAGATGTCCCTCACTTTATGCATTTTGTACAATCAGGTCCT
This sequence comes from Fraxinus quadrangulata, assembly GCA_903798255.1. Taxonomy (NCBI): domain Eukaryota; kingdom Viridiplantae; phylum Streptophyta; class Magnoliopsida; order Lamiales; family Oleaceae; genus Fraxinus; species Fraxinus quadrangulata. The sequence continues at coordinate 43,316 of CAIGRB010147556.1, forward strand.
TAAACTTTTATCATGGACAGTCAGATCCTGACCTTCCATGAAAGCAGAAGAAATAGACTCCATGGACAGAATCGTATAAGTTACCATTTAAGCCCCTGTACGAGGAAGATTAAAATCAGATTTTTATTAGATTTTGATAAAATTTGATGGAATGTGTGATTGACAAGTTGTGAGTCCCATAAAATATGTGGTTAAAATTAATAGTTGACTTTAACTTTAATTAAAATCTAGATTTTAATTTTTTACCAAAGAGGGGTTTAATATCAACTTTTTATTAAAACGATGGTTATACCCATTTATTTCAATTGAAGAAAAAAAAAAATGAAATTGATTTCGTGTTCTCCAAACTCCATTTCATCCAATCCCAATTTGCAAGAACACCAGCACAGCCACCACATGAGAAGATCAACCTCCACCATCCAAGAAACAATCCATTTCCATAATTGGTGGACAATGTTGAAGCACATGTGGAAGACATCAATTCATTCAAACTGCAGAATTGCATAGTGGTTGTAAAGGGCATTCATTTCTCCCAAAACTTGTACAATCGCATCAATTTCCCCCAAAATTGGAGAATTGCTCCTAGTTGAAAACTTCATTCTCTTCCGCAAAAATTCTTAACTTCATTTTATTTTGGTTGAAAAGACTGCAGAATTAGTAAGCCTACCCTAGGCCCAGGGTAGCCCCCTTTATGGGTCCGCCCGTCGGGGGTGGGAGAGGAGTGCTTTTATCAATAATATATTATGAGATGGTCAAGCTTTATTCTAGAATTTACAAATATAAAATCAAGAGAACCACACCAGTTGTATAAGCCTTCCTATCAGAATAAGTAAACTACAGGTAACAACAAATTGGCTGGGACATTAACACGACAGAAGTGGATTATCTTCAGTTGAATTTCAAGAGCTATATGACATATTATCTACCATATTGTATAGCACAAAAACTAACATATAAAAGATTATTATCTGCCAACCAATGCTACATTCCCACACTATAAAACCAAAGGAGGCTACCCTATATACGCAAGCATGGGGAGAGAGATCACCTCAAAGCCACAGTAATACTTTCCTTTACCCACTAGTTCAAAATGAACCTTTCGCCGTGCTGGTTTATCAAGAAGGGTGCAGACAGATATGGAGGATGCACCTTTAGATTTTATGTGATCAATTAGACAGGACAAAGTGCTTCCAGTATCTACAATATCCTCAACCTATGGATTGAAACAAGTGGTAAGTAGTAATAGCATAACTAACTATACTGAGTAAGTGAAGCAACACAAACATTTGGTAGACAGTTAACAGAGTAATACAACAAAGAAACAGTAGGAAAAAAATTCCTCCCAATGTCAACTGGCAGTACAGAACAAGCAAATACACATAATGAGGCAGGATATGTGCACACTAAGTGTAAATGTAATCAATGAAAATTTTACCCAGATTGAGTCTGTGTTGGCCCAGCCCAATCAATCAACTGGAGAGTAAAAAGTGACTCACTTAAAAATACGATTCAATCATTCTCCTTTTGAGTGGTTATGGCTCACACGTGTCCTCCATGATGGAATTTTTCATCTTGGATCATGAGATGTACCTAAGTTTGTATATGGTGTGGTGTAATATAAGGTGGAAGGAACATGCATAGGGATTGGTTTTACATTGTTTGATAGGAAGGCACACAAATAGAGGGAATGAACATATGGAAGAAAAAAAGAGAACAATAGAATCATTCTCCATTTTTTCATATTTTTCAACTCATTTTCATCCCTCTTGTCAAACAAAGGAATATAGCTGTCTCTATTGGAAAAATGGAAACACCATCTACCCATCCCTCCACTTGCCATCATTTCACCATGAACACTCTATTCAGGCATGCACGAGGCCGTGGGCCTAATGTAAATCCCAGAATACGTGGTCCGTATTGATGGGCAACATCACATTCTACCTATAAAAACCTGCGATCAAAATGGGCATGTGAATCCATTAGATGGCCACTTACTAGTACAAAGCAGAGGTATTAGACTAAGGAATTCCAGAAGTCCCTCCTTTGTTGGATAGCACTTCTTATTAATTCAAGGCCACAAAAAAATAAGTTCTAAGGGTGTAACAAGTGCATACTATTGTTTAACTAGCGTGTGTACGATATGAAGAACTAAACTATCTTAAGGGAACAGATACGCTCAACATTCCTGCCCTAAATGGATCATTTTCTAGTAAGCAATTACTACACTTTCAGTTTGCTTTAATACATGCTACAAAATCAATCCATTCCCAGACAACTGAAAAAACAAAAATCAAGGTAAAAATGAAATTAGCACAGAAATTCTTTATTCTCAATAATAAAATTATTACGTACCAGAATCACATGCTTTCCTTCAACATCGACCTTCAAGTCAAAAGGAATTCTGGGATTTCCATCCGAAACAGTGCCCGACCTATAAGAATCGGCCCGAATAAAATCTACAGAAATAGGCAGTTGGATTTTCCTAACAAGGTCCGCTAGGAACAGAAAAGCACCAGTAGCGACACCTACAATGGCTGGAGCGTTGGTTTGAGGAATGAAATCTTGGGTGATTTCAGAGGCCAACTCGGAGACTCGTTGAAATATTTGCTGTTCTGTCCATAGAATTTTCTCTACGTGCTTCTCCAAATCCATGGACGGAGAACTAGGAATTTTGAGGTTTGTAATTCTTGGTTTTGGGATGCGAAATAGAATGGGGTGCAGTGAGGCCGTGGGGATGCTCAGTGTTATTCTTTTTGTTTCGGTTTTAGTTTTGTTTTTTGAATTTATTTTAGGTTTTGTGTATCGAGGGTTCATTTTAATATTATTGAAATTATATTTTTTTTCACATTTTCAAAAATTATTTTCAAAAATTAAAAGAAAAGGGAAATCCCCTCCCCTCCCCTCTCTCTTTCGCTTTCTTTTTCAACGAAGCCCACCGTCACCACCTTCATCTCCATCATCACTGCAGTCGACGCCATAATTATCACCTTCACCTGAATCGCTAACCATAATCACCACCTTCACCTACAACCTTCTCGCTGGTTAAAGAAATCCCTAATTCAAATCTCATCGCCATTGCCACCACCTCAAGTCAATTTTGACCAGTGGTAAAATTGGTATTGACATGTGGTCCGCGATCGTAGGGCGGCCAGACGGCATCAAAATTTACAAAACTTGAGTAGCGTTTTCGAACTTTCGCCGCTATTATTCTTCTCGGATGAAATTCGAACATTGCGGAGTTGTTGGGGTAGATTGGGGACATGGTTGGAGTCACATGGGAATGAGCATTCGACCTGTGGTGTCGGATGACCTTGGGCCTCGCTAGATGTGAAGTTATCGGCAGAAACAGGTAGCGCCATAATGGTTTTTTGACTTCCAATTTTTGCTGATGAATGACTGGAGGTAATAAAGGGGAGTGAGGCAAGGTTGTTGGTGGTGGAATCCGGCGGTCTAGGTGGCCGAAAAGTGACTTCCAATCTGTTTTTGTTGTCCATGGTTGTAGTGGTGTTGCTGGCTGTGGTTGTGGTGGTGTTGTTGTAGTTGTAGTTGTAGTGGCGATGATAGTTGTGAAGTGGTGGTTTGGTCGCGGTAGTGGTTGGCGTGGTTGAAAACACCCAAACGCACGTGTTTAAAAATTTGGCTTGATTATAACTAAAAACACCAAAAACGACAAATTTGTCGTTTTGGTTTTTTTTATTTTTATTTTTAAATTGTTTTCAAAAATATATTTTCGAAAAATAAGAAAGAGAACGCGTTTCACTGTTTTGAGAAATCGAAAGCAGAAAACGACTTGAAAACATTAAAGAGAACAAGCTCTAGTGTCTTAATTGGAACATGAATGCTACTTGTACAGAAAAAATTCCTTTGTTGGTATAATACCTCAAGTGTTTGGGATTTTTTAGTTAGGACTATATTGAACTTATAAGAAGTTGAGGACTTAAATGGAATTTTTTCATGAAAGAGTTTTAGCCATTATTTGACAACCGTAATTTCAAAACTATATATATATATATATTCATTTTTAACCACACACGATAAAATATTTTACATGTAAATTCAAAAAAATTCTTTACTTTTTAACCAAACATTCTTGTAAAAATCACTATTCAAAACTCATTATTTTTTCAAAAGTATGATNATTCCATTTTACTCAAATAATGATTATCAAACATGGGCTTATTAATTTAAATAAAAATCAATTTTTAGTTATTCTAACTTTTTAGTGAAATCAAATAGGGAACAACGAAATCGTAAAATCGAATCAATATCCTTTTTTTTAATTGTTGGTTTGAGTTTGCGTGGATACATCAACATTTTAATTTTAAATCAAATTAAACTGTTTCGAAATAGTTTGGTTTAATATTACGAATCGTTTCAAATTGCTAAGCCATTAAAAAATATCTGAAAATAAATTAATTTAAAATTTACTCTACTCAATTAAAACTAAACACATCCCATCTAAAACTAAACTCTATAGTGATTCGTCGATATTTGGATGAGATGGAAGCGTTGAATGATTCGTAAAATGTTATAAAAAGAGTTATCATATTTGGTCTTTCTATTGATTTTCATTTATTAGTTTTTTTTATCATTTAATTATAATCAATGAATTTATTTACTATATTTTTATCTTTATGGAGAGAATGAATCATGTATTACAATTACAGATATTTCGTCAATTAGTATCGACTAAGATGTTAAAATATTTTTATCATATTGTTGCATTATAAATTATAATGATTAAAATTACAGAATTTTGATTTGTAATTTTTTTAATGATATTATTTATGTTTTAATGTGAAATTTTAGGCTATTTTTTTGTAATTTGACTTATTCGATATCTTTTTAAAAAATAAATAGTGATTTTAAATCGAACCAAATTGAAAAACGTGGTTTGGATTGGTTTGATTTGGAAATTATAGTGATTTGATTTTGTTTGGAAACTTTTCCAACCTCTTCAAATGATTTGATTTGAAAAACTATTTTAAATCTTCAAATCGAATCGTGTTTGCTCCTAATGGCAGCGTTGAATAACAAAGAAGTATCTTTTTTTCTTATTATTCTTTATTTTTATAAAGTTATTCCTTTTTTCTTTTTCTTTTTTCTCAGGGTGCGTTAGATTGTCATATTTTTCATGAAAATATGTTTTTTTCACCTAATTTTTTTACTTTTGTACTGTTTGATTGACAATTTTTTTACAAAAAATATCTTCATACTTTTGATCGTGTGGCCATATTTTCTTTGAAAACGAGGAAATATTTTATTTAGGGATAAATAATTTTTATTTTTCAGATAATTCACTATCTTTTTCTCTCTTTCATATACCAACCAATAAAAAATAGATAAATATAATATTTTTAAAATTGAAAACTAAATCAACCAAACGCATTTAATTAATAATATACATACAAATAAGTTCAAGGCAATTGAATTGTCTAGAATTTATTTTTTAAAATACAAATTTCATGTTCACAATCAAACATACAATTATAATATTTATTTTCTTTTCATCGAGCAGAACAAATAATTCAAAATTTAAAGTTAGGATATTCAGTGTTATTGTTCCTTGACAAAAGACGAAAGTCAGCAGTATATATAAAAGATCCACGATGCAACGGCTCCTCAAACAATGCAGTGAAACTACTAGTTAACAAAAGCTAACATTAATCGGATGAGATTGTCCAGGTGGCACATTTGTTGAGGTGGCAGATGTTCCATAACCTTAACAGTCAATCACTACTATATGACTTCGGTTACTAGTTGCTCCCCAAAAATAAAAAGCTATCGATTGGTCATCTATTTTTAGATGAAGTTACTCATTCATCGCCTTTTAAAATCCATTCATCCACCCATCCATCTATATGGGCAAAAAAATCCACGTGACGGACGGAAATCATATGTGGACGTAATGTGTCTACTCCTCCATCACCCGTTTAAATTAAGATGCATCATTATGAGTGTTAGAATTGAAGCTTACCGTTTTGGCAATAGGATGAGTACTTATTTTTAATCATGAGCTCAAGCAAACTTTTCTATATGAATAGAGATTTGGAAAGAGCTTCTCAAGCAAGCATAGTGTGATAAAAATTTATTTTTGCTAATACACTCAAATGCAATACATCTAGGACCTTATTAGTTGTCACGTTTAGCAGTGTATACGTTACAATCCCAAAATTTGATATTGATACGTGTAGAGTCTTTATGTCTAGATAATATTCTAATGAGTACCTTATTGAAATTTAGATTTCTAAAAGCATACTGCAAGTATATCGTTTTTCCCTTTTCATAAATAAAATGTCCATGAATTAAACATTCTTTTATTTTGATATTGGATTCTACTTTTTCTCTAGTGCATATCCCCAAGTCCAATATTGATGATATTCCATCCCTTATCGTTATTGAAGTGTGTTAATTACGTATTTTACATAATTGTCTTATTGTTGTCATAATAAACTCGTGGCAATATGAACTTTTTTTCAATAATCAATAAAAGAATATAAATTCCATCTTCGAACAATTCTTTAAATATCCATTATGTTGTAATGCCTACTTGATTTATGCCTCTAGTCGATGATACCTGAACAAATGTAAAACAATAATAATAATAAATAAATAAAATAAAATAGGATACCGGTCCTTCTTCGAGCCCACCCGGATTCATGACTCGAGTGGCCCACAAGATTGCAGTCAAATAGGCAAATACGACGCCGTTGACATCTTCTCCTATATCGTTATTATTCCTCTTCATTTCCCCTGCAAACCAGAACCGAAAGAAACAGCAAATAGTTTTCAGACTTCCAGTGCATAAATGGCTTTCGCCACCCGATTATTTTCCAGATCCACTCGTCAGGTCTTATTATTTTCTTCTATTTTATTTTGTTTCCTGAATTTCTTCAGATCAGTCGATCTTCTCGATCCCACCCAACAATATATGATTTTTTTTCTTTTTCTAATTTAACGCATGAAGGGGCTTGGTTTTATTAGAAGAAACAATTTTAAAAGCTAGGTTTTTCCTCCTATGATTCGGCGAAGATTTTCTTTTCTGTATTAATAGGTTTTTTGTAATTTATATACAATGGGCAGAGTATTATGCGACTGGAGCATTCGATTCCGGCCCGTTCATTTGCTAAAGGAGCTGGCAGTTCTCCCCCTTCGTTAAAGGGTGATGGTGAGTTGTAATATTTTGGATTATTCTTTTGTTACTATTATTGTCGTTTTCGTTAGCCAGCTCTGGATACATTGGTTTTGGTACGATTGATTACTCCGTGTGTTGATGATGATGAAAATGCAAAATCAAAGTGTAATGCTTGAAAAATATCTTTCAGTATATATATATGTAGAAGACAGGTTGAGACTGTGAATAGTAGGAAAGGTTAATAAAACAGTCTTGATATCAGTCCTGCTTACCGGTGCTAGTGTTTTGGAAATTGATAAACATGTCGGACAAAGAAATACTGTAAGCTATTAACGTCTGATGAATGTGTATGAACTAAGTTGAGCAACAAAATTTGAAATGTATGCATACATATAATGGCATGAAAAGGGCTGCTTACAGACAAGATGAGCAGAAGTTGCATAAAGTGGCTGTGCAATATTATATAAATAGTCATCAACTAGCACTTGCACGAAGGAGTTATGTAATAATGACGTAGATGGGAATGCCATATATTGTAGAGGATTAAGTTATTACTTAGCATATTCTGATTCCTGAATCGACTTTTTGGTCAGACACCTGCTTGTACTGATAGGTAAAGAATTCATGTATTGATTATCAAATTAGACGACTTATCAAAGAGCAAGCAAGCAGGGATAAAAGTGCAAATCTATTGGAGTTTTGGCAATGAAATCTTTACAACTATTTTTGTACTTCCATTGGAGTTGGGATAGCTAGATAAGGCTCAGCTTTGTTGTTTGTGTAGTATTTTAAATTTCTTCACTCTTGCATTTCACTTCCTTCATTTTGGAGATGCTTGCAATGATTATTAATATTTTTATGAATGTGATGAATTTGGGAAAAAAGACGTAACTACATTTCCTCAAATCCTCGTGCCTGGTTATGTACTTATATTTGTTGGCTTGTATGTCTGTTTCATGGGGTGGATAGGAGAAGATTCAAGCCATCACAGTGTTCGGTATCTTTTTTCTTTTTTAACCTGGAGGTAGAGTACAATGGTCAGGTCTTCATCTTTTATTTATGATTTTAAATTACACACTGGCAAAGTTGATTCAGCTCCCATCCACCTTTGGCACCACATGCTCAAAAATAGCAAAAAGGAAACTGAAAGAAAGAAACCGGAAAATGAGAATAGTCAAATTTTGAGATACTGCATGTCCTGTTTATCGTGGAGCTTTGAACATGTGTTTTAAAGCTATTGAATAGAGAATGTGTTAAACACTTACTTCTTAAAATGAGTTTAAGAACAAAGGAAATAGTTTTTTTTCTTGGAATTGGTGGGGGTTACATGTGTAAGGGAAGGCAAAAGGTATTGGGCAATAGCATTGCGTGCACTTTCATCTGTAGTATTAAGCGCGGTACTCGACAGTACAATATTCAAGATTATAGTTTCTTTTTCTTTCTTAGGGCCCGTTTGGCGTCAAAAGGAGCTTTTAAGACCCAAAAACAACTTTTGGACATGTTTGATTAATTTTATGAAAGTACTTCTAGTTAAAAGTGTTTTTAGAGAAAGTTGATTCAATGTGGCTTCCTATAAAAGCACTTCTGGAATAGGAAGTGATTTTAAAAATTAGTTTTCAAACAAAAAATAATGTAGCTTCCACCAAAAGCTCTTCTATAAGAAGCAAAAGGAAAGGTAAAAGCCATGTTAAACGGGCCTTAATAGTGCCTATCAAATCTACCTTACCAAACATTACTCATGCTATTACTTGAGGTATCTGCTGGACAGAGCGAAGGCTGTTGGGGATTTGTGCTGACTTGGAACTTGTTCTGTTGAATCTCATCGTAAAACCTTTTGCATCATTTGATTTTATTCATGCGGCGTTAGGAGTCTTATTTTAAAATACAAATAGTGTCTCAAATAATTCTACTATTGTAGGATTTCCTTAATCTTAATATCAGCATCGTCTTATTTGTTATAATCTAATGGATTCCCAATTTCTTTCTAGATTTGTCTATAGCCGTTGATGAATAGTATTAATATTTGTCTTTTATTAGAAATTTTAAGGTCACGCTATATCAGACGTTTCATTAGCCAACTGGATTATGTGCTACTTATATTGTTGTAAATTTATGAGCTTCTGACTGTTGAACATATATTTGAAGAGATGCTGAAGGGCATTTTTCTGGAGGTTAAGAAGAAATTTGAGACAGCCCTTGGGATTATCAGAAAAGAAAAGATCACCATAGATCCTGACAATCCCACTGCAGTGGCTGAATATGCCAAAGTCATGAAGACTGTAAGAGAGAAGTAAGATTTTCCTGTCAATCTCGGTTGTTGTTTGTGTATTTGTATTTAACAAATTAAAAAATATCTTTCAAAGAAAAGAGAATGGGCAATTAAAATTTTAGAAAAGTCCTCACCGTATATAGTCTCAGTGAAAAGTGCATCGCATCAGCTATTTATCTGTTGTACCTATGTTTTGGTCATTGTTTCATGCACGTGTTTGTGGTCCCTCATTTTCACACAAGTAACACAACTATAGGAGCATTGAGACATATTATCAACTTATTATGCGGTATCATTATTATATACAGAGTGGGTGATTGTTTGATCACTATGCTGGTCATAGATGCACTTCCATAAGTTCTATTCTATTTATTTTGACTTCTAGACTTGTAGTCTTTTGCTGCTTGTGCTTTTTATATTTTTCTTCATTGTTTGTATTAGTGGATTCGTGGAATCATCCTTAGCCTGTATCTTTTGTTTCTTATAAGTTCATGAATCTATTTCCTTGTATTTTTTAAAAATTGAATGCTTTAATCCTTCCAAAAAATATATGAGCACCCTATTATTGAGCCTTCCTCATCATACAGCCCTGTTTGCTGATTGTTCGAATTTATTGTACCTGCAGGGCTGATCTCTTTTCAGAGTCGCAGAGGATCAAATACACTATTGAAACAAGAACACAAGGTATTCCAGATGCTCGAACATATTTGCTGACGCTGAAGGAGATAAGGATCAAGTATGTACTCCCACTATATCTGCTGCATTGCGCTTGAAGTGCCCCTTAATTGTTCGTTATATAGGTTTTGTATTTCTTTTATGTTTCTAGATGAATTTTCGCTACATCATAATTTTGCAGAAACAGATATTTAAATATAGAAATTATGTGATTCTTGATTTTCTAGGTTAAAACAATATGGTATAATGTTCTGTACCAAAGGATTGATTTTGTTGCCCATTCCATCTGTTTTTACTCCACTTGTATTCATTTTCTTTATTTCTTTCTCCAGGAGAGGCCTTACTGATGAACTGGGTGCAGAGGCTATGATGATGGATGCATTGGACAAAGTTGAGAAAGAACTGAAGAAGCCTCTTGTGAGGAATGATAAAAAGGGAATGGCCCTTCTTATGGCAGAGTTTGATAAAATCAACCGAAAGTAAGTTACAGGAGGCAAGCTTACAAAATCTTCGATCAATACTATAAAGCGTTAAATACTAGTGGTCACCGAAGTTTCAGCGAAAATTCATGTTGGTCACTACATTTTTTTTACTGAACTTAAACTTTGTTGCACTAGTTAAGTTTACTGATGTGGACAGAATGACTAAATTGTAACAAACGTTTAAGTTTAGTTAACAACTTGAAACAAAAATTAAACATAGGACTCGATGACTCGCTTAATTGAATAAGATGAGGCCAGTTCATGTCAAAAAATTTCAGAGGCTGATCTTCATGATAAATCTATTGCATTGTTTAATTCTGGGTGACTGTGTCTTTGTCACCTGATTATACTTTCTCTGTGTTTTCCACTTGCGGTCATGTAGGCTCGGAATTCGTAGAGAAGATCTGCCCAAATATGAGGAACAGTTGGAACTTAAAATTGCAAAAGCACAGCTGGAGGAGCTGAAGAAGGATGCTCTTGAAGCAATGGATACTCAGAAGAAGAGGTAATTTATTCTGGATTCTACAGGGTTTTATTTCTTTACAATCTTAGTGGGTCTTTATAATTTCTGCCGTGGAATCCTTCTCCTCTCCCCCTCTCACTCTACCCTGCCTCAATTTGTTACATTCAGTTTGTATCCAAAGGATTTATTTCATTTGCTAAAAATATTTACAGGGAAGAGTTCAAGGATGAGGAGATGCCGGATGTGAAGTCTTTAGATATCAGAAACTTCATCTGAGACCGGAATTTATTTCCATCTCATTTTGTTCACTTGGCCTTTTCCATTATGGCATATTTGAAAATCTCCTATGTTGAAAGGATACTGATTGGAGAGTAACGAAGGCATAACAACCAGGGTAACTATGTCATTAATAATAGTAGGCCAGAAAATTACATTTTGAATCTTGGTCTCGTTGCATGTTTGTTCTTGTTTTCTGCATTAGATATTGGATGAAGTCTGTTATTTTGCCATTGAAGAAGAATGATCTGTGTATGTGTATGTTTATTTCCATTTCACTTCTGAAAACCTATTGCTTTACATTGAAGATTGCAACAAATTTTCTTAGGAAATGTTATCAAAATCTATACGTTAAAATTTGACACCCCACTCGACAAGGTTGCAAAAGAAAGCCCGTTATTAATAAACAAACATTTGTCAGAATTAGATACATAGTATTGGATAGGATTGAACTGAGGCATGGATGTTTTCCCGTCATTCATGATTGTGCGATTGCCCAACCTTGTTAATGTCTTGTAAGGAAATCTAAGGGAAGCCAGCCAGCCAGGATTTGGAATCTAAAATAAATAGGGAAGATGATATTATGTACGGATTAATTTGTTCATAATAGAGGCCCTTTTATCAACTTCAGTGGCATATTTGATCAAATGCACAATGCCGAATTTATCCGTTGTGCGCCTAATGTTTGTTTATAACGCACTTTCTTTTGCAATCTCGTCGATTGGGATGTCAAACGTTTAGGTGTTGTTTTCTTTGTGTTTTGAGTGCCATTTTGAGATTGTTGAAAATGTGCTTTTTGGCATTTTAAAAAATTGTTTGGAATCACCCAAAACGCGTTTTGAAAATTTTGGTTTGATTATAACTAAAAACGACAAATTTGTCGTTTTGGATTTTTTTTGTAAATTTTAACTTGTTTTCAAAAATGCATTTTCGAAAATAGGACAGAAAATGCATTTTTACTATGTTGGAAAATTTTTCGGAATCTTTACAAAATAATTCTACATTATAAATTATCGAGATTAAGATTGGTGAGAGAAATTGCTAGGATCAAATTTGTTGAAACTAAGACTTGATTTGCTAATCAACAACTAAATAAAAAAAATTTCAGAATGCACTTTAGGACAAAACAATAAGAATATCAAGAAACATGGAGTTGAGTAGGGTTAGGAGTTGGGTAGTAATGTGGATCGAGGAAGATGAATATTTTTGCCAATTTACAAATTTTTAGATGAAAATAGTTAGAAATCCTTTGGAGGCACATTTATTAAAGGTTTAGGACCTCGTTGCTCATTTTTGAAAGGTTTGGCACCTTTTATGCAAATTTTCCTTTTTCTAATTAATTGAAGTTAAAATATCATATTGTCCTTCCTCTAAAATCTGTCAAATTTTGGTCAGATGTTTATTTTTGGTAAACTAACATGCTTAAGGTCCTTTTACTGCACAATTTTGAAAAGCTTGAAATCTCCACAATGACAATCTAAAGTTTGGACATAATCTTCAGTCTTCACAGTTTTAAAGTGTGTGAAACCTTCACTACAATAATCCCTATTTTATAACTTTGATCGTCCCTTTTTTTCATTTTTTGTGAAACTAGAGAGACTCGATAATTAAATTTTTATGGACATTCGTAAAAATTAATGAAATGTACAGTTGAAAAGTAATAAATCTCATAAAATGTGTTATTAAAATTAATTGTTAATTTTGATTTTAATAACATTTTTGGTAAAACCAAACACGGGCTATAATAGTTATTTTATTAAATATTCTTCGCGATAGAAGCACATGACCGACGCTACTAAGAACTCAAATGTCAAGAAAAAGTTATGCTGACCCAAATGCTCTTTTAGTAATTGAATGGTAACTCTGTGCCAGCCAATTAACTCCATAGCCATACTGTCTCTTTTCATCACGCATGGACAGCGTCCATTCAGCGACAACATAACGACAGAATTATATATAAAACTTTATTTCCTCGTTTAAAATCAAATCGTACAAGAAATTTTGCTATCGTTTACATGTTCAAAAAACAGTTGAACAGCGTCCCATCTTCATACTTATTTTCCTCTATACCTGGCCAATCTCGCAGCAGAAGAAAACCATGGTGGGCAACAAGAGGCAACTGTAACCAATCCCAATGCAAAAAGCAAACCAGGAATAAGTTTCTCCACTGCCATATCTCACGAATCACTTTCCACTTATTATGCTCTCTCCTGTCAAGCTCTCCTCCCTTCGACTCTTTGTCCTTCCATCCCTGTCAGTTAGGCTCAAAGCAACTTCTTAATGCTGTTTCATCATCAAAACTATTGAATCTTGAAAAGGTTTTTTAATTTGACCAGGAGTCTCCAATCTTCATTGGACAGGTCATCCTGTAGATAATCACGAGTCAGCAAAACTATGCTTAAAATTAAAATGGACCTAGAGCGAGAAATGAGCGTATTCTCCTTGCATACAAAGAAAGACCCAAGTCGAATTTTTTCCATACCCGATAATTAGCTTTAAGGACATCAATTGACGTCCTAGAAATTCGGCTGACAAGCTCGTCTTCAAGCTCAAAATGCCTGCCAAACATCTTCTGCTGTTCATCAGAACTACTGCTAACTATCTGAGGATGCACAAAAAAATTGAGGTTCAGAAAGAGATGGACTAAAAGAATTGGGGTTCAAGCTCAAAATGCCGATTACACCTTTTAAATATTGTATCTCCATAAAGTTTGCTTCTTGAATCTTAAAAGGTTGTTACAGAACCACATTTAAAAGACGTATACATACTAGGCAAGATCAGTGCTCGATCCTGGGTGTTGACTAAAAGGTGCCAATTACATGGCTTAACCTTTTGGTAAGCCATATGCACAAAGAGAAACAATTAGCACATTAAAACATGATACAAGTATGAACCCAAGTCATGACTTTATCTCGTTGGTCTACTTCCGAAAAGAAAAGACAGGATAATGAGAACATAAAGAGTAAAGATGATATCCTAATAGAAGAGGACATTAACATGCCAATATCTATCAACAACTGCAATCAAGGAATCAACCTCATGCTTCATAATTGGCAACTGTTAGTGTCAATATTCTATGATAGATTATTAATCCTTAATCCTTAAACCCTAGACTCATGTTTCACAATCCTCAACTGTCGGTGTAAATGTACGATACATCACTTGTAACAATACTATGCGATATAAATGTGTTACAATTTTGATGTCAAAATTTGAGATACAAGGGCCAGATCCACGATAAAAAGACATTCCAAAATCTCATCCTAAATCAAGTTTGCATTGATGTCTCCCATGATAAACAGGTAATCCATTATTAGCAGATAATATGCAACCGGAGTCCTCACTACCGTTGTTTAGAAAAACATATTTAAGGCTTACACCTCGCAACCCAGCTCATGTGAGGCTCTCATAGAACGCCTCAAAGCTTACACCTTGAGGCATATTTGTGAGGCTTGCGCCTTAATTTACTTCTCTCATAGTTTCCAACTAGTTTTTCTTCTGTTTTCTCAAAGCTTCCAAAATGATTTATTTGTTTCTGTATCAATTCTCATGTTTTCGTAGACTTCAGTTTATGTATCCTGCTCCAAATTTTGGCCATTTTGGTCTTAGGAGGCTTAAAAAGTATGTACAGGGTTATCAAATTTTTTTTTGAATATTTACATCTTTGGAAGATACGTGGTTCTCTAGCTTGGATTGAAGGTACAATATAATTGGCTTTCATCTTGTTAATCTGCCTCAGAAACCTTTTGCTTTACCAAATTTTATAGTGTTTCCCAAACTTGTTCTCCCCCAGATACATTTCAAATGTCCCTTGCAGTACTTCAGCATCTAACAATCAAAAGCTATACAAAAGCACCAAAGATCAAGGCATAGGAAAACAGCATCATACCTTAACAGCGACATTTTGTCCTTTCTTGGCATAGTCCAGAGGCTTATGGTTGTTCTCCACAGAAGCAATCCTACCAATATCAATGAAATCCTTTTGGGGAACACATATTGGAGTTCCAACCTGTTTAAGTTTTGAAAGTAGAATGATGAGCTAAATAAAAGATACAAGGCAATCAAGCGGACAAAGACCCATGGGAACATAGAACAATGCAACTAAAGCAAAGTGAATAAACCCTTAGAAGTGAAAGCATGGAACACTTCCATGTGGTCAGACAATGAGAGAATGCATGGGCAACAGAAAGAAGAAAGGAGATGAATGATCATTTGTGTGCTAACTATAAACTAAAAGAATTATCAAATATATATACTAAGAACCCACTTAATTTGGAAGCACTTCTCTTCTCATCATCTCATGAACATATATAATGATGACTAGAAGCACACTGCATAACTTAAAGACATCAGATCTATTCAATCATACATCTAAATATATCTAGAGAGAAGGTAGCAAATCATGAGAGAACCAAAACGTAGTCAAACAACTATGAACCCATCCCAACATATGCAAGATTCAAAAGTTAGCAAATCATGAGAGCACAAATCAAAAGAAAGGATCTACTTTCTTATTAATAATGTACTTAGTTTCACTTGAATTAAAATTTACTAAAATCAAGTCCTATATAAGATACTTCATGGATAACTGAATCTAAAGAGTGCAAAGAACTATACGTAACAAACACATATATTATTCAGTTTATCAAGAAACATATAGAATAACCCATCAATAATACTACCTTGATAATTCCTTCAAGAACATCAACTCCCAAAATAATGGGATCTTTCTTGTTATAGATGCAATTTGGCACAATCTTGAGAACACAGGGAAATACTGCATCTTCAGCGGTTTCCCGTTTCTTTTCCTCCTTGAGGTTATCAATATAGGCCTTGAACTGATCAAATAAGTGATATATAATATCAGCAATAAATATTTTGACACCAAGTTCATCTGCAAGTTCCCGAGCCTCTGGTGTGACTTTAACATCAAAAGCCAAAATTGTTGCATACTCTTTCTT